>ML243062.1:13906-97830 GCA_005239495.1 Nicotiana undulata
TAAACACTTTTAATGGTGTAAAAAGAAAGGGCCCTACACCCCCCCCCCCCCCCCCCCCCCTCATTTTCATTCTATCATTCATCTCTCTAACTCCCCTCTCTCTCTATCTCGAGTTCTCTCTAGAACCTTCCACCTTCCTCCTCTCCGATGAATGCTGTCCTCTTTCTCCGACCACCTCCCTCGCCGGAAGTTATGTCCTCTCACCATCCGCTAGCCTTTGCTTCACCCCACACCGGTTTGATGCTACCCTGAGGTCCTCGGGTGAAACTGTAGCGGTTCAACTCCTACCCATGGTCCTTCATGCCATTTTCCGGCAACCTCCGGCCGTTCGAGTAAGATCTATGACTTTTCCGGCCAAAGCCGGTAACTTTTAAGGTTTTCTTACCTTCTCTGGGTCCTATGAAACCCTAACTCTTAAGATTTTCCGATTTCTTTTAGATCTATCTTAGACCTGTGTATATTATGAGCTTTTTGTTGTTTTCCTCAAAGGTTTTTTCCGATTTTCTGAAGTGACTCTTCATCTTCATAACTAGGGTTTTTGAAACCTTTTCTCCAAAACAATTTTCTCTAATTTTAAGTGTTATTCTATGATTCTTGTTGTACTCAAATAATTTTTATTAGGTTCTCCCTTAACCTAGCCAATTATGTTGAAAACCCCTAATTTTTGGCTTTAGTCTTGGACTCTGAGTTCGTCTTTACTGTATGTTCATTCGACTTGTCTGTATGTTTGATTCTCATGAGTATGTCTCGATTAGTTTGAGTATTTTGTGCTCGCTAGTAATATCTTATTAGGGTTCCAATTTGGTTCTGCCTGCTTAAAACATGTTTGTTTGTTTATTCGTGGAAGCCTATACTATCGCCCTTAATCAGTGTTATTCTTTGATTATCGAATCCTTGACTTTCTGTGTTAATACTCCTTACAGATTTCCAGCTACTTGTCCCTTTTTTATTACCATATTTAAATTATTTTTTTACCTTATTATGTGGTTGACTATATTGTTAATTGATTCTTGCTGTTATTTCCTTAATTAGAACTTTATGAACCTATCCCTAATTACTTGTTTTATACCCATAGTGTTTGAATTTTTTCATTAATTGTTACACTACTCTATACTCCAGCTATGTGATTTCTTTCCTTAACTGGTTTTCTGTCTTTTACCTTTGGTAAGTGACTCCCTTAATTAAGGGAAGACTTGGACTGATTTTTATTCTTAACTGATCCTGAGTTGTATAAATGCTGAACAATTGATTCTTGCCTTATTTACCTAGCTTCTAAACTGCTATATATACACAACCTTCTTGTTTTTCATGACACACACAGACACGAACAAAAAACAGTTCAATTATCTCTCTCACAACTAAAACTTGTCACTCTTTATTCTCTCTTCTGTGCTACCTGCTACTACTCTAAGTTAGTCGGCTGCAAGCCCAGGCTAACTACTGTGCATCTCTTATCTTCTGCTTTATGTTACTGCTTCTGCATCTCACTCGTATGTTCTAATTCTGATTTCAGTTCTCAAACCAACATGTTTATACTATTGTTACAATTTATTGTATTTATAATTTGCTTTTACTTGTTATTTTGTTGTTCAACATGTAACTAGGATCTTGAACCCCATTCACATGTTAAGCTATCCTCTACTTGTCATAACCAACATGTCTTCATGTACTGCATACGTGTTCTATATGAATCTTCATGCCTATGTTTGGTACATTAGTTTGATTAGAGTATCCTATTGTCTTGAACTATTTGGTCTTGTTATGTTAGTATGATCATGTACCCTACTATATCCTCCAATCCCCCGAGTCCTTAAGAACTTCTGATTGTGTGTTGCCTGCTACATGTTTGTCATCATGTGCTCTATGTGTCCCCAATACCTAATACACCTGTGTGAGGGTTTGTGGTGTTGAACCTGCCTTGGTTCTTTGTTCCATGTGTGGTGCTGAACCTGTTTGGTTCTGAGGTTGGTCTGTTGCTTGTTGATTACCCTGCTCTTCTCAAAGATGTTTTACTAAGACAACTCTCTCTTATTTTACAAAGTTGTTTCCATCAAATCTCTTTTTCCAAAATTGTTCCCTTATTCAAGGTTTCAAACTATATCAAGCACTCTCACTCTATTCTTAGACCATTAAGTTCTTCTCCTTTTGTGTGAGCATTGCCTTGGGACCCTTGAGCTCCCTCTGAACTTTGACACACAAGAGATGGCCTTTCCACACTGCACTTACTCTATCTTAGCTATGAAATCTGGGTGTGAGCACTGCCCGAGATCCCTTGAGGTCCTTAGGGAACTCTGAAACACCCGGATTGTGAAAAAGGTTGTGAAACAATACTTGGCATTGAGGACCTGGAGACTTGGGCCTATACTGTAGGCTCCCTATAGTTAACTTCTTATTTCTTCTATTTCAATTATGTAATTCATATCCAATGGTCTATAATAATTATTTTTAAAACAACTCTGGGACGGATAATGAAAATGGGTGGGTGATATGCATGTTGTAGTATAATCAAGGGTAGAGACCATGTTTCCTAGGTTTATTTTCTCTATGCGCAATAGCAGCCATGTTTAGGTACAACATGACATGCTACTTAAGCTCATATATATTGTTTTCTTTCAACATGTCATCATTCATCGCCCTCACTTAGAAATCATGTTTGTCAGATAAATAATAACAACAAAATTGCTATGATGTGATTCTGCTCATGTAAACATGTTCTGAAACTTCATTTAGAGGTCCTGCCCTAGAATAAATAATGTTAACAAAACTACAATCATGTCTCACCATGCCTATGCACTTAGAGATCCTGTTTCTAGGTAAACAACACTAAAAACTATCACCTATGTTATTCCTGGAACTGTGCATAATACAGTGATTCTATGTGCGTTTAGAGATCCTGTTTCTAGGTAAACAACACTAAAAACTATCACCTATGTTATTCCTGGAACTGTGCATAATACAGTGATTCTATGTGCGTTTAGAGATCCTGTTTTAGCAACTGCATATGCATCATTTTTAATTAGACATTATGTTATAGGATCGTACTCATTTAACTACACTTAGTCTAAGTATAGATACCTAAAACAGTCCTTCCGTTCTAACAAACCGGTAAATTAGTCTCTGAATATCTGCAACACCTAGAACTGCATGTTATTAAGTATAACGACCCGAAGTTGTTATCAACTCTTAACATTGCTACATGCCTAGGCAAGCCTTAGGTAATCGACCATAAAAAATAAAACCAGGACTGTGTTTGTGATTAGTATTCAACTGTCAGCATGCTTAAAAAACAGTAGGCAAGCCTGATTAGGACTTCCTCTCTGAGTTATGCAATAAAATTTGTCTTTGTGTCATCACTAGATACCATGTCTAGGATCAGAATCTGAATCTGGGCCTTAATTGTGTATGAGTCATGTTGTTTATGTGTACTATGTGTGGAGGTATACTTGGGCCTTCTATTTGCTTTCTATGCTCCCCTCTAACTGAAGTCCTATCTGTTTTATTATGTGTCGCCTTAGCATTTTCACCTTTGAAAACCTAAGGGTCAACCTAGCCTCTCCCTTATAGGATAGAAGTCCTAAATTCCTCCGGGATTGATAGGAAGGGACGGGTAATAGCATGCAATAGAGGCCGAGACCAACACTCGCTTTAGTTAAATTCACGGGGTGGGAAAGGGTAGATATGGACATGATGACCGGTGCGTTAATACCACGTGTAACCCCTCTTTGAGGAGTGCCATACCAGCTATTGCATTGATGTGATCCATATTATAAATAGACCTAGGATACCCCTTTACTTTCATAAACATGCTTAGATTATAATCCCTTTCAAAATCTAGCTTAACTATTTTCAAATATTTGTACTTAGACTTGAATCCCCTATATTTGAGCCATATTTGTTTATTCGCTAAATTGGACAAATTCACAAAAGCTTTTTGGCTAGGAACCACACTTGTGGATCCTGAGGGGTGACTAACGTCTTCCCCTTAGGATAATTTCAAGCCATTACCCTGTCTCTGGTTATCAAAATGTAGTTATAAATGAACCCCTGATAGGTGCCCTAACGCACCTCAAAATCGTTAGGTGGCGACTCTTCAAAATGCAAAACCCCTTTCCCAAATGGAACGAGTTGTCTCAACCCTATGTCATAAACCCTTTTTAGAATCGGGCCCCGAAAAGAGTGCCTTGGGGAAAAAAAGGGGGGCGCGACAGCATGGCGACTCTGCTAGGGATATACTTAGGCTTTTACCACTTTCAAATCGTTTTTGTGAATTTGTACCTCCCCTATGTGCCATTATTTATTTAATTCCTTTAAGCGTTTAATTTCTTCTCCAAAAGTAACGGACATATCTTCTTGTTTTCTCCCTTTGTAATCGTTTTAATTTTATAAACTGCTGCATTTACTGCTTTCATAAAACGTGCAAATACGTGGCTATGTGTTTAATTTATTGCGTTACTCATGATCCAACATCATATTCCACTCGTTCCAAACAAAATACTATAGCAACGCTTGATGAGTGGTTGCGCCCTTCCTATATCATTACCCCCTAAATTCGGAAAGGCTTACTTGCGGTAAAACTAGTCGATTAGCGGTGCAACCGACGGTTCCGTGCCTTTCCCCCTTGAGTTGTACGCTCAAGGGTACCAGTCTAAAACCCCATAGAAACCTTACTCCGTTATACTGGTGCATGCATCATGGTCAAACCTAGCCAAGCTAACGTGTTTTCCGCACAATAGTCTTTAAGATAGCTTTGTCCAAAAGTCCACTGGGTTTCCACAAACCCAAACGGACATCATCACGTTTTGTACATTTATATGGAGAATTAAATGCTTCATGCTAATTGTTGATGTTAAATAGTCGAGTTTGGTGGGGGTAAGGGACTAACATTGTTTTCCTTGCAGAAATATGAGGCACGAAGTCCCCAGATTCGTCATGGTCAACAACATCCACCCAAAATTGTTAAACTGGTGGGAGGACTTACATTCTAGTGACAAAACCCTCGTCAGAAAATATCTGGGTAATCTACCACCCCTCCTGGAGATCCAACCTAACAACATGATGATAGAGGCTGCTACCTTATTCTGGGATTATGAAAGGGTCGTGTTCCGCTTTGGGAACCTCGAAATGACACATTTGCTAGAGGAGATAGGAGGACTGGCCGGTCTAGTTTGGGACACCCCAGGTTTGCTGATGCCTGAGAACCGCACGGGAAAGGGTTTCCTTAAAATGATGGGCCTGAAGAAGATGCAGAATTGGTATGCTTAAAAGAATCATACATCCCTTTTGACTACCTGTATGAAAGGTACGGTCACAGCAAATCATACCGTACCTACCATGATGAATTTGCCATCACATCCTTGGGACACATCCATCACAGGGTATTCGTCTTCATGTTTTTCTTCCTGGGTCTAATCGTGTTTCCAATGAAGAAAGAAAGAATCCATACTAGGTTGACCATGGTAACTAAGACTCTAATGGAGGGGATTGGTGGGCAGACATTCAGCATTGTGCCCATGATTATTTCAGACATATACCGAGCCTTGAAGAAGTGTCAAAGAGGAGCGAAACACTTCGAGGGTTGCAACTTATTACTTCAGCTTTGGCTCTTAGAACATCTACAAAAGGGCCAGTATCGACAAGAGTTTCAGTGAAGGGCGTGGAATGACCACATCGCTTTCTACCATCCAAAGCGAATGACTTACATTCCTGACATGTTCGCTCAGCCTGAGAATGCCAAGGAATGGGTTGAGCTCTTTGATTATTTAACTGAAGAACAAGTCCAATGGATGTTCGAGTGGTTTCCGACAGAAGAATTCATCGCCCGGTCCAGAGATGCACCGTTCCTGATATTGATTGGTATGAGGGGAAAATACCCTTACGTCCCTCTCCGAGTTATGAGACAAGCAGGTAGGAAGCAACTCATACCAAGGATCAACAAGATGAGCCATCTTCGAGCAGACTTCCAAAATGATGATAGTCCTCACAAGTGCCAAGCCCAGCACATGTGGCACTGTAAGATCGTCATGGAGAAAGGCACCATTGAGCCAGACAGATATCATGCCGGTTGTACCCCTTTCTATTCTGGTTGGTTCGAAGACAATTGGGATGGTCTGGGCAAGCCAGGGTTCGTTCAAGGCCACAGAATTATAGATGAAAAGGCTGAAGCGCAAGTCAAACACAACCAGCTGCGCAAAAGGATCCGTGAATGTGAGAGCGAACACCGCGAGATGCACGAGTCCAACAAGAAGTTGATTGAGGAGTGGAAAGACATGGATATCAGTACCAACAAAAGGCTAGGGTACTTGGAGCGAGGCATAGTAGAACTGGAGGGAAAATTCCTCAAAAGGGTAGAAGACTATCAAAAGGCTGAAGGGACCGAAGGTGGACATCTAGCCAGAGCATACATGTTGCTGGGACTTCGTGAGTTGGGGAAGCTGTTCGAAGGAAGAAAGGATGCCGAGTCTGGGGAAGGTCCTTCTATGACCAAATAGATAAGGAATGTCTTTCTTTTGCTTTATCAATGTAATAAGGCCAATGGCCATTAGTGACCTTTATTTCTTATCGTTTTGGGATTCGTCTATTTCTTATCAATGAAATGAGGCATTTAGCATTTTAAGTTCTCCAAATCAACTTGTCGCTAGGCCTACCTCAGGCGCAAAGAGGTTCCCAAATTAGGACGCGCTTCATATTTCGCACTATGTGCTTAAATACTGCAATACTTTTTATATAATCCTCACTGACTTGATTACCTTTTGTTTTTGTTTTTGTTTTCTTTTATTATTCCCCTCCCCAAAGGTTAGTTCGTGCACTCTGGCATCATCATCTTATCTCACAAGATCTAGGGGCCCTCCACCCACTCCTCCTCCTAGTCCTCCTAAAGGCAAGAACAAAGGCAAGAATAAAATGGAAGATTCAAGCAACATCAGGAAGGAGAACACAGCTGAACGGGTAGAGGCCACTGATGGATGGGGTATTCGGGTTCCTAATAAGAATATGTCACCGCTTGAGCAGAAATTGTTGAAATTCCAAGAAGAGCTTGATCATGTTCGGAATTTGGCAAACCTGTCATTTACCCTCAACATCCCAGACGTCAACCTCCCCAACATTCAAAATCCTACACCTCCGCAAAATATCCCAAAACAGCAGAATCATCCCGCACCTCACCATCACGCCACTCCACTAAAGAACTAATGTAACACCTGTCATACCCCAAATAACACTCCATTACTTATCCCAGAACCTCAGAACTCCACAAACGACCATATCTACACCCATGCACCAGGCCACCATAATAATCTTATCTACGTGTAGACCGTGCCACACTCCACTCCGCCTATCCCATACACACCAGAGTCTGATGAAAAGGATCTGTTTATCCGAAACTTGGCCGAGGAACTGAAGAAGCTGACTAGTCGGGTTCAAGGCGTTGAGGGAATCACGGGAGTCGAAGGACTGAACTATGAGGACCTCTGCATACAACCTAATGTCGAACTACCTGAGGGGTACAAACCTCCTAAGTTCGAAATGTTTGATGGTACATGTGATCCAAGGGTCCATCTGAGGACTTATTGTGACAAGCTGGTTGGAGTAGGGAAAAATGAAAGTATCTGCATGAAGTTGTTCATGAGGAGCTTGAAAGGAGATGCATTGTCTTGGTACATTAGCCAAGATCCCAAGAAGTGGTCAAACTAGGTAAGCATGGCATCTGACTTCATGGAAAGGTTCAGATTTAATACAGAGAACGCACCAGACGTGTTCTACATCAAGAATTTGAAGAAGAAGCCTAAGGACACATTTCGCGAGTATGCTACTCGCTGGAGATCCGAAGCTGCTAAGGTCAGACCCGCCTTAGAGGAGTAGCAGATGAACAAGTTCTTTGTCCGGGCTCAGGACCCGCAATACTATGAACGTCTTGATGATGATTGAGAACCACAACTTCTCCGACATTATCAAATTGGGTGAAAGGATTGAAGAAGGTATTAAAAGTGGTATGGTCACAAATTTCGAAGCCTTGCAAGCTACGAATATGCTTTACAGTCTGGTGGTGTGTCCAAGAAAAGGGACATGGGGGCCGTGATGGTTGCACAGAGGACCAAGTCTCCCCTCAAATACAAAACTTACCCAACACCTCCACTCATATATCAGCCGACCCCGAATTACCAAGCACCCTCACCCTCATACCAAGATCCACCACCAACTTATCAATCACCTCCACCACCTACATATCAACCTGCTTCACCCAGATACTCCCAACCCGCTCATGTCTACCACACTTATAATTCTCAGCCATCCCATTATCAATCACCTCCTGCATGCCAAAACTTCCCTAGACCTCGACCTAATTTTGATCGCAGACCTCCAACACAATATACCCCCATTGCCGAACCTATCGACCAACTAAATGAAAAGCTAAAGGCTGCTGGTTATGTCACCCCCATCCCTGCTGCAACCCCTGAAAATCCTTCCCAATGGGTTAACCCAAACAAATCTTGTGCATACCACTCCGGCATGAAAGTACACACCATCGACGAATGTCATTCTTTGAAAAACAAAATACAGTACTTGATTGATAACAAGATCATTGTGGCAAAAGAATCCGCTCCAAATGTCTGCAACAATCCTCTTCTAGACCATAAGGGTGGAGGTGTCCACATGATTGAAATAGAAGATGACTGGGATCCCGAGGGATCGATCGGGTTGATCGCAGAAGGCGATAACCCAAAGAAACCGGCAGTTACTCTCAATCCAAGCATAGTCCAAGTCCAACCGTCTAAGGATGCTGAGGTAAATATGTCCATACCTATTGAGTTTGAAGCAGCGCCACCCGCAAAGACACCGGTACCAATTGAGGTTAAATTCGTGTCTCCGGCGAATGCACCCGCACCATTTGAGGTTACAGTCTTTCCACCCAAGGCACATGTTCCATTCGAAGTAAAGATAGTCGCACCAATCACAGTGGCAATGTCAACCACGCCACCTTTCTATACAAATGATGTACCCTGGGACTATACAGCCGAGGCGAGAAGGAAAGGTAAGGTCAAGACTAAAGAAGCTGTCGCAGCACAGGGCATGACGAGAACTGGTAGAGTCTACACACTGGAACATCTGGCCGAATCAAGCAAGCAGGCTTCCAATCGGCCACCCCTTATTGAGACAGGTCCGGATGACCTTTGGAGGAAAATACAGGCCAAGGAGTATTCGGTCATCGACCAGTTGAACAAAAGGCCAGCACAAATATCCATTCTCTTTTTGTTGCAGAATTCTAAGACGCACATGAGTGCTTTATTGAAGGTGTTGAATGAATCCTATGTGCCGAAAAACATCACTAGCGGGGAAATGGCCAATATGGTAGGCCAAGTGCTGGAAAGCCATAAGATCACCTTTCATGAAGACGAGTTGCCGCCTGAAGGGCTGGGTCACAACAAAGCATTGCACATCACCGTGCAATGTGAAGATTATTTCATCACCAGAATCCTGATCGATGGGGGATCCAGTATTAACATTTTTCCGTTAATAACACTCAAGAAATTGGGTAAAGGGCTGCATGAGATAAAGGATGGAGAAATCAATGTGAAAGGTTTCGATGGTTCTCAAAGGTCCACCATTGGTGAGATTAGTCTATGCCTGCAGATGGGACCAACCTGGTTCGAGGTCGACTTCCAAGTGATATATGTACCAGCGTCCTACAACTTGCTATTAGGACGACCAAATTATCCATGTTGCTGGGGCCGTAGCATCAACACTACATCAGGCAGTGAAGTTCGAATGGAATCACCAGGAAGTGATTATTCATGGCGACGGTAGCAACCCTATTTACAGTCGCCAGACTATTCCGGCAATCGAGGGAATAAGGAAGCTAGGTGGAGAAACTTACCACCACATTGAACGGATTATCGAAAACGACAAATGGTGGGATAGCAAAATCGAAAGCATACTAAGCTGGAGCGGGTACAAGCCTGGAAAAGGGCTCGGCAAAAACCTCCAAGGAATCTCTAAACCCATAAAGCTCAAAAAACATGGTACTACCTTCGGTTTGGGATATGAATACACCTGGGAAGAATTCAATAGTTGGTCGCCACCATGGCGCGGTCCTTACTACCCTTTGGAGCAGCCAATACCACATCTGGAGAAGACCTTTCAGCAAGCTGGCATTATTTATGGGACAGACAAAGAGGAAGCACTCGCCGCATTGAGGAACTTATTCCTAGAGGATGATGACATGGACTGTTGTGTTGTTCTCGAGGAGGAGGGGGAGGAAGGCCCTTCCATACAGGTTGTGAGTAAAGGAGCATACCTCAAGAATTGGACCATCAGGACAACCAAAGCCCGACGAGCCTCGGGGTAGCAAGGCTAAAACAAGCATTATTCATTGTTTTTCTTTGATAAATGATTTTCCTTTCGCATTTTAATTCCTGTAATAAGATCTTTAATGTTCAAAACAATTGTTCAATTTATAAAAAAGCATTTTAATTTTTCTTATGAATCAATATTTATTGCTACCATTTTTCTCTCATCACTTTACCTGTACAGCATTACTATTACCTGTCTTGATGAACCAATGACTGTGACATGCAACGAGACAACGCAACAAACGGACATTGATTCAGAGTAAGATGACATACCTGACAAGATTATCAAGGAAGTCGAGAATTTTGAAAACAGACCTAAGTCCAACCTAGGCGAGACTGAAGTTGTCAACTTGGGAGACTCAAAAAACGTCAAGGAAACACGAATCAGCATTCACCTGTCACCATCAGAGAAGAAAGAATACACAGAATTTTTAAAGGAGTATGAGTACATATTCGCCTGGTCATACGATGACATGACTGGTCTGAGTACATCTATTGTGGCTCACAAACTGCCAACCAATCCAATGTGTCCGCTGGTAAAGCAAAAGCTCAGAAAATTCAAGCCTGATATGAGCTTGAAAATCAAGGAAGAAGTTACCAAGCAGATCAACGCCAAGGTTCTCAGGGTAGTGGAATACCCAACATGGTTAGCCAACATTGTGCCACTACCAAAGAAAGATGGGAAGGTCAGAGTCTGTGTCGACTACCGGGATCTCAACCGGGCCAATCCAAAAGATGACTTCCCTTTGCCCAATATACACATCTTGATTGACAATTGTGCCAAAAATGAGCTACAATCATTCGTGGATTGCTTCGTTGGTTATCATCAGATATGGATGGATGAGGAAGATGCTGAGAAAACATCCTTCATTACGTCGTGGGGAGTATACTGTTACAAGATGATGCCATTCGTTCTGAAGAATGTTGGGGCCACCTACATGAGGGCTATGACCACTATCTTCCATGATATGATACACAAGGAGATCGAGGTATATGTGGATGATGTTATTATCAAGTCCAAGAAAGCCACTGACCACATAGGAGATCTGAGGAAATTCTTCAATGGATTGCGGAAATACAACCTGAAATTAAACCCCGCGAAGTGTGCTTTTGGGGTTCCTGCTGGGAAACTGCTTGGGTTTATTGTGAGCCGACGAGGAATAGAACTGGATCCATCAAAGGTCAAAGCCATTCAAGAACTACCACCACCAAGGAACAAGAAAGATGTGATGAGCTTCTTGGGACGTCTTAACTACATCAACCGGTTCATAGCACAGTCTACAGTTATATGTGAGCCGATCTTCAAGATGCTAAAGAAGGACGCCGCAACCAAGTGGACCGATGATTTCCAAAAGGCCTTGACAGAATTAAGTAGTACTTGTCAACACCACCAGTCCTAGTACCACCTGAGCCAAGTAGACCTTTGCTACTCTACCTTGTAGTATTAGATGGAGCCTTCGGCTGCGTTCTGGGGCAGCACGACGAAACAGGAAGAAAGGAGCAAGCCATCTATTATCTCAGCAAGAAACTCACTCCGTCGAGGCTCGGTATTCTCTATTGGAGCGCACCGTTATGCTTTGACTTAGGTCGCTCAGAAGCTGAGGCATTACTTCTGTGCTTACACAACATATCTTATATCGAGAATGGATCCCTTGAAGTACATCTTTCATAATCACATGCCCACTGGAAGGCTAGACAAGTGGCAAATCCTGCTGAGTGAGTTCGACATTGTTTATGTAACTCAGAAAGAGGTCAAGGGACAAGCACTGGAGGACCACCTTGCTAAACACCTCGTGGACGGAGAATACGAACCCCTGAGGACGTATTTTCCCAATGTGGAGGTATCATTCATACGAGAAGACATTGTAGAATCCTATGACGGTTAGAGAATGTTCTTCGATGGAGTAGCGGACTTCAAGGGAATTGGCATTGGAGTAGTCCTAATATCAGAAACCGGTCAGCATTATCTGGTATCTGCCAAACTCAGATTCCCTTTCACCAACAACATGGCCGAATATGAAGCCTGCATCTTAGAGCTCAAAATGGCCATTGACATGAATGTTCAGGAGTTGTTGGTGATTGGTGATTCAGACCTACTGGTACATCAGGTATAAGGAGAGTGGGCTACCAAGAATTCCAAGATACTTCCGTATCTGCACCACGTACAGGAGTTAAGAAAGAGGTTCACGAAGATAGAGTTTCGGCATGTCCCCAAAATCCAGAATGAGTTCGCCGATGAATTGGCTACTCTGTCATCTATGATTCAGCATCCAGACAAGAACTTCATTGATCCCATTCCAGTGAAGATCCATAACAAACCAGCTTATTGTGCCCATGTTGAAGAAGAAGTAGACGGAAAGCCTTGGTTTCATGATATCAAAGAATATTTTGCAAAAGGAGAGTACCCAGAGCTTGCAAATCCTACTCAAAACACTTCGGAGACTGTCCAACAACTTCTTTTACAGCGGAGGAATCTTGTATAGGAGGACTCCCGATTTGGGATTATTAAGATATGTCGATGCAAAGGAGGCCTCCAAACTACTTGAGGAGATTCATGCTGGGACATGTGGCCCGCATATGAATGGTTTTGTTTTGGCTAAGAAGATACTCTGGTCCGGTTACTTTTGGATGACTATGGAAATGGACTGCATCCAGTATGTCCGAAAATGCCACCGCTGTCAGATACATGCAGACATGATAAAGGTACCTCCAAACGAGCTTAATGCGACGAGATCACCATGGTCGTTCGCCGCCTGGGGCATGGACATTATTGGATCAATCGAGCATGTCGCCTTCAACGGACACAGGTTCATCCTAGTGGCCATCGACTATTTCACCAAATGGGTCGAAGCAGCATCCTACAAAGCAGTGACTAAGAAAGTCCTGGCCGACTTTGTCCACGATCGTGTTGTCTGCTGGTTTAGACTTCCAGAATCAATCATTACTGATAATGGCTCCAATCTCAATAGTGATTTGATGAAAGATATGTGCGAAACCTTCAAAATTAAACACAAGAATTCCACAGCTTACAGACCTCAGATGAATGGAGCTGTAGAAGCCGCTAACAAAAACATCAAGAAGATATTGAGGAAAATGATAGAGAGGCATAAGCAGTGGAATGAGAAGTTATCATTCGCCTTACTAGGATATTTCACCACGGTCCGCATATCGACCAGGGCAAATCCTTATATGCTTGTTTATGGTACAGAGATTGTTATTCCCCCTGAAGTAGAAATTCCTTCTCTAAGGATCATACAAGAAGCCGAGCTCAGCGATGCAGAGTGGGTAAAGAACCGTTATGAGCAATTAGTACTCATAGACGGGAAGAGAATGAATGCAGTATGCCATGGTCAAATTTATCAAAATAGAATGACCAAAGCCTTCAATAAGAAAGTCAAGCCAAGACAGTTCACACCGGGGCAGCTGGTGTTAAAGAAAATCTTCTTGCATCAAGGCGAAGCCATAGGGAAGTTCTCTCCCAATTGGTAGGGTCCATACATGGCTCATCAAGTTTTGACAGGAGGAGCTATTATACTCGCAGAAATGGACGGAGAAGTCTGGCCGAAGCCAATCAATTCAGATGCAGTCAAACGTTACTATGTGTAATCTTTTATGCTTTATCAATGATGTAAATTGAACAATGCCTGACCTAATTCCCGTTTAAGAGGGGATACGTAGGAAGCCCTATGGGTTCGGTCACAATTCAATAAAAATTCATTTTTCCCCACAATTGGAAACTGGGGCAGAATTTTGAGAAGGACCCTCAAAATTCCAAAGTAATTTCAGCCGATCGCCGCACGAGAAACAGTCAGAAGCGTTAACCCATCATACTGGGGCAGAATTTTGAGGGGGACCCTCAAAATTCCGTAGCAAGAGAAATTGCAATGTCTTGAATCGTGTCATGGTCATCGGTTCATCCAAATTATTTTAAAATTATACGTTTATGTCATACTTTTACAAAATCATGCATGTTTGTTCTTCAAAACAACTTTGTTTAGCAATGCTACCCCAGTGATACATATAGTATCATCAGACCAAGTGGACGAGTCAAGCAGAGTCAGCGGGATACGAACTAACCTTCCCCTTACAAAACTCACGATTTTTCTTTGGATGCAGGACTAAGGTTGCAGAATCCCTAAACATATTGTCCTTCCAGGGGACAAACATTGTTCAAAATACGATTCTCAAAACTTGCCGACATTTTCTATTGGCACACGCAAGTAATGCTCCGTAGTCATAATGCTCCCAATAATCACAATGCCGCAATCTGCTATCAGCTAAGAAACTCTACTGTCATTTGCTATTTTACTTCTTGCATAAGGCTACCATTCTGCCTTCCGAGGTTAAGCTCTACCTCCACCTGCATTTTGCATAAGGCTACCATTCTGCCTTCCGAGGTTAAACTCTACCTCCATCTGCATCTGCATAAGGCTACCATTCTGCCTTCCGAGGTTAAACTCTACCTCCATTTGCATTTGCATAAGGCTACCATTCTGCCTTCCGAGACTAAGCAATATCTCGTATGCATTGTGCATAAGGCTACCTTTCTGCCTTCTGAGGTTAAGCTCTACCTCCACCTGCATTCTGCATAAGGCTACCTTTCTGCCTTTCGAGACTAAGCACTGTCTCCGTCTGCATTGTGCATAAGGATACCTTTCTGCCTTCTGATGTTAAGCTCTACCTCCACCTGCATTCTGCATAAGGCTACCTTTCTGCCTTCCGAGACTAAGCACTGTTTCCATCTGCATTGCATAAGGCTACCTTTCTGCCTTCCGAGACTAAGCATTGTCTCCATCTACATTTCGCATAAGGCTACCTTTCTGTCTTCTGAGACTAAGCATTGTCTCCATCTGCATTTTGCATAAGGCTACATTTCTACCTTCCGAGGTTAAGATCTGCCTCCACCTGCATTCTGCATAAGGCTACTATTCTGCGTTCCATTTGCATAAGGCTACCATTCTGCCTTCCGAGGTTAAGCTTTGCCTCCAATTTACTTTTTCTTCGAAACCAAATTCTAACTCAAGCACTATTTATTTTGCTTTTTCTACGGGCTAGGCTATGCCCTTCAATACGCAAGACTAAGCTCTATCTTGTCAGCATCATACTATCGCATCTTCATGGGCTGAAATATCGCCAACTTATCCAAAGGCATCATCATTCGGAGGTACCATCTTCATGGCCCGAGAACACCATGCCATGGCCTGAGGATCTCTTTCAATCTTTTGCATATCATTTATTCAAAGGCGTCATGGTTCAGAGGCACCATCCTTATGGCCCGAGAACATCATTTCTTGGCCTGTGAATCCTGCATCAATCAACCCATGGCCCAGGACATCATGGTCTGACGACGTCATCCTTAACCGTCTGAGGACAGCATTCATAGTCCAACGGAAATTTGCATCATGTTTAAATTACTCAATATATGCTTGTATCATTTATTTGCAGGCAATCTGGGGAGCAACGGTCGTCCTGGTAGGAGCGGTCCCGCTCCAGTTCTCCCAACCATTCCTGTAAACTGATTATTCACCCAACCCTGTGCGTTGCAGCCGCTCTTGTAAAACTTCATTGGCATATTTCGCTGATAACTCCTGAACTACATACGGCCAGGTTCGTGTAAAATAAGGGATATATAGGCAACTCAGAAACCAGGGTGCGGCCTAAACCTCTTCAAACCGCTTCGCTCGGTAAAAATTGGACATCATGTCTTTACCCGACAACTCTTTCATCCTTCCCGGGTAAAGAGGGGCAGTTGTTGATACCCAATTTTTCCTCCAACTATTTTAAATTTGCATATATACCTTCAAAATCACTTTTTATAATAATTGGCATTTTTCCATAATTTTCCATATTTTTTACAAAATTATTTTTTTTAATCTATTAAGTACTTTACATCCAACAATTATTCATAAATTGCATTACAAATAATTTCAAAATATTTCTTATCTCAATATATCATTTTTAGGATTTAATTATTTCACAAACAAGCCAATTTGGCATTATTTGGCTATAATTAAAACAATTTTGCAATTATAGCCTAATTGTACATTTTATGCTATTTTAATTCAATAATCCATCATTTTATATTTTGAAATACTAGTTAATTACCTTAATTTCACCTATATAGCCTTAATTTCATTTTTATCTAATTATTAGCTATTTTTATTAATTATTTATCTATTTAATCGGGTATTTAAAAATTAGCCCTTTTCTATTTAAATTATAGCCTAATTTAAATCTAGACCCAACCCAATTAAAACCATCCCAAGACCCAACCAAAATAACCCAACAACCCAAGCCCAATACCCTATCCTACCCGACCCAGCATCTAATTGAATCCTGGCCATTGATCAACGGCCCAAACTCGCCCCTTCCTTAATTAGTCCTAGATGACTACCCCCCCCCCTCATTTTCATTCTCTCATTCGTCTCTCTAACTCCCCTCTCTCTCTATCTCTAGTTCTCTCTAGAACCTTCCACCTTCCTCCTCTCCGATGAATGTTGTCCTCTTTCTCCGGCCACCTCCCTCGCAGGAAGTTATGCCTCTCACCATCCGCTAGCCTTTGCTTCATCCCACACCGGTTTGATGCTACCCTGAGGTCCTCGGGTGAACCTGGAGCAGTTCAACTCCTACCCATGGTCCTTCATGCCATTTTTCGGCCACCTTCGGTCGTTCGAGTAAGATCTATGACTTTTTCGGCCAAAGCCGATAACATTTTAAGGTTTTCTTACCTTCTCTGGGTTATCTGAAACCCTAACTCTTAAGATTTTCCGATTTCTTTTAGATCTATCTTATACCTGTGTATATTATGAGCTTTTTGTTGTTTTCCTCAAAGAGTTTTTCCGATTTTCTGAAGTGACTCTTCATCTTCATAACTAGGGTTTCTGAAACCTTTTCTCCAAAACGATTTTCTCTGATTTAAAGTGTTATTCTATTATTCTTGTTGTACTCAAACGATTTTTATTAGGTTCTCCCTTAACCTAGCAAATTATGTTGAAAACCCCCAATTTTTGGCTTTAGTCTTGGACTCTGAGTTCGTCTTTACTGTATGTTCATTCGCCTTGTCTGTATGTTTGATTTTCATGAATATGTCTCGATTAGTTTGAGTATTTTGTGATATCCTAGTAATATCTTATTAGGGTTCCGATTTGGTTCTGCCTGTTTAAAACCTATTTGTTTGTTTATTCGTGGAACCCTATACTATCGCCCTTAATCAGTGCTATTCTTTAATTATCGAATCCTTGATTTTCTGTGTTAATACTCCTTACAGATTTCCAGCTACTTGTCCCTTTTTTATTACCATCTTTAAATTATATTTTTACCTTATTATGTGGTTTACTATATTGTTAATTGATTCTTGTTGTTATTTCCTTAATTAGAACTTTATGAACCTATCCCTAATTACTTGTTCTATACCCATAGTGTTTGAATTTTTTCCTTAATTGTTACACTACTCTATACTCCAGTTATGTGATTTCTTTCCTTAACTGGTTTTCTGTCTTTTACCGTTGGTAAGTGACTCCCTTAATTAAGGGAAGACTTGGACTGATTTTTATTCTTAACTGATCCTGAGTTCTATAAATGCTGAACAATTGATTCTTGCCTTATTTGCGTAGATTCTAAACTGCTATTATACACAGCCTTCTTGTTTTTCATGACACACACAGACACAAACAAAAACCTTTTCAATTCTCTCTCTCACAACTAAAACTTGTCACTCTCTATTCTCTCTTCTGTGCTACCTGCTACTACTCTAAGTTAGTCAGCTGCAAGCCCAGAATAACTACTGTGCATCTCCTATCTTCTTCTTTGTGTTACTGCTTCTTCATCTCACTTGTATGTTCTAATTCTTATTGCAGTTCTCAAACCAACATGTTTATACTATTGTTGCAATTCATTGTATTTCTAATTTGCTTTTACTTGTTATTTTGTTGTTCAACATAACTAGGATCTTGAACCCCATTCACATGTTAAGCTATCCTCTACTTGTCATAACCAACATGTCTTCATGTACTGGATACGTGTTCTATGTGAATCTTCATGCCTATGTTTGGTACATTAGTTTGATTAGAGTGTATCCTACTGTCTTGAACTATTTGGTCATGTTATGTTAGTATGATCATGTACCCTACTGTGTCCCCCAATCCCCCGAGTCCTTAAGAACTTCTGATTGTGTGTTACCTGTTACATGTTTGTCATCATGTGATCTATGCCCAATCCCTAATACTCCTGTGTGAGAGTTTGTGGTGTTGAACCTGTCTTGGTTCTTTGTTCCATATGTGGTGTTGAACCTGTTTGGTTCTGAGGTTGGTCTGTTGCTTGTTGATTACCATGCTCTTCTCAAAGTTGTTTTACTAAGACAACTCTCTCTTATTTTACAAAGTTGTTTCCATCAAGTCTCTTTTTCCAAAATTGTTCCCTTATTCAAGGTTTCAAACTATATCAAGCACTCTCACTCTATTCTTAGAGCATTAAGTTCTGCCCCTTTTGTGTGAGCATTGCCTTGGGGCCCTTAAGCTTCTTCTAAACTTTGACACACAAGAGATGGCCTTTCCACACTGCACTTACTCTATCTTGGCTATGAAATCTGGGTGTGAGCATTGCCCGATATCCCTTGAGGTCCTTAGGGAACTCTGACACACCCGGATTGTGAAAAAGGCTGTGAAACAATACTTGGCATTGAGGACCTGGAGACTTGGTCTTATACTGTAAGCTCTCTATAGTTAACTTCTTATTTCTTCTATTTCAATTATGTAATTCATATCCAATGGTCTGTAATAATTATTTGTAAAATAATTCTGGGTACGGATAGTGAAAATGGGTGGGTGATATGCATGTTGTAGTATAATCAAGGATAGAGACCATGTTTCCTAGGTTTATTTTCTCTATGCACAATAGCATCCATGTTTAGGTACAACATGCCATGCATTAGATATCATGCTACTTAGGCTCATATATACTGTTTTCTTTCAGCATGTCACCATTCATCGCCCTCACTTAGAAATCATGTCTGTAGGATAAATAATAATAACAAAATTGCTATTATGTGCTTCTGCTCATATCAACATGTTCTGAAACTTCATTTAGAGGTCATGTCCTAGAATAAATAATGTTAACAAAACTGCAATCATGTCTCACCATGCCTATGCACTTAGAGATCATGTTTCTAGGTAAACAATACTAAAAACTATCACCTATGTTATTCCTGGAACTATGCATAATATTGTGATTCTATGTGCATTTAGAGATCCTGTTTTAGCAACTGCATATGCATCATTTTGCATTAGACATCATGTTATAGGATCGTACTCATTTAACTACACTTAGTCTAAGTACATATACCTAAAACAGTCCTCCCGTTCTAACAAACTGGTAAATTAGTCTCTGAATATATGCAACACCTAGAACTGCATGCTATTAAGTATAATGACCCGAAGTTGTTATCAACTCTGAACATTGCTACACGCCTAGGCAAGCCTTAGGTAATTGACCATAAAAAATAAAACCACGATTGTGTTTGTGATTAGTATTCAACTGTCATCATGCTTAAAAAACAGTAGGCAATCCTGATTAGGACTTCCTCTCTGAGTTATGCAATAAAATCTATCTTTGTGCCATCACTTAGATACCATGTCTAGGATCAGAATATGAATCTGGACCTTAATTGTGTATGAGTCATGCTATTTATGTGTACTATGTGTGGAGGTATACTTGGGCCTTCTATTTGCTTTCCATGCTCCCCTCTAACTGAAGTCCTATCTGTGTTATTGTGTGTCGCCTTAGCATTTTCACCTTTTAAAACCTGAGGGTCAGCCTAGCCCCTCCTTATAGGATAGAAGTCCTAAATTCCTCCGGAACTGATAGGAAGGGACGGGTAAAAGCATGCAATAGAGGTCGAGACCAACACTCGCTTTAGTTAAATTCACGGGGTGGGAAATGGTAGATATGGACATGATGACCGGTGCGTTAATACCACGTGTAGCCCCTCTTTGAGGAGTATCATACAGGGTATTACATTGATGTGATCCATATTATAAATAAACCTAGGATACCCGTTTACTTCCATAAACATGCTTAGATTATAATCCCTTTCAAAATCTAGCTTAACTATTTTCAAATATTTGTACTTAGACTTAAATCCCCTATATTTGATCCCTATTCGTTTATTCGCTAAATTGTACAAATTCACAAAAGTTGTCTGGCCGGGAACCACACTTGTGGATCCTGAGGGGTGCCTAATACCTTCTCCTTAGGATAATTTCAAGCCCTTACCCTGTCTCTGGTTATCAAAACGTAGTTATAAATGAACCCCTGATAGTTGCCCTAACGCACCTCAAAATCATTAGGTGGCGACTCTTCAAAATGCAAAACCCCTTTCCCAAAAGGAACGAGTTGTCTCAACCCAATGTCATAAACCCTTTTTTAGAACGGGGACCCGAAAGGAGTGCCTTGGGGGGAAAAGGGGGGCGCGACACAGTGCACCACCAGCTCTTATCAGTGCACCTCCTATTTAGAGTTATTACCGTGGTTATCCGGCCCATTCGGGTTAGTCTCAGTTTTCGCAGCCACAGCACCGGGATGGTTGTTTCGAGTGTGGTGGTTATGGGCATATCAAGAGGACATGTCTGAGATTATTGGGCATCATTCCACAACATTAGGGTTCTCGTGCCATGGTCCCGGCAATAGTTGCTGCACTGCCTGCTTATCCAGCCAGAGGCAGGGGTCAGGCAGCCAGAGGTAGAGGTCAGACTGCTAGAGGTGGAGGTCAGGCCGTTAGAGGTGGAGGCTAGCCAATTAAAGGTCGTCCCAGGGACGTGGTTCAGAGTGGTGGGGCCCAGCCTCGATGTTATTATTTCCCGTCCAGGCCTGGGGCTGAGTCATCCGACGTTGTTATTACAGGTACTGTTTTAGTTTGCAATAGAGATGCTTCAGATTCTATTTGACCCGATTCCTATGTGTCATCCTATTTTGCTTCATATTGGTTGTGCCTCGTGATTCATTGAGTGCTCATGTGTATGTGGCCACACCTGTGGGAGTTTCTATTATTGTAGATCATGTTTATCATTCGTGTGTGGTTACTATTGGGAGTCTTGAGACTAGAGTTGATCTTCTACTTCTCGATATGGTTGATTTTGATGTCATTTTGGGTATGGAATGGTTGTCACCTCATGCTATATTGGACTGTGGTTGCCTCGATTAGAGTGGAGAGGGAATTCTGGCCATTCTACCAGCAGGGTTATCTCTTATGTGAAGGCTCGACACATGGTCAAGAAGTGGTATCTAGCTTAGTTGGTTATTTCTGCAATTTTAGTGCGGAGGTTCCTTCCATGGATTCAGTACCAGTTGTTAGTGAGTTCCCAGAGGTGTTTCCTGCAGACCTTCCGGGAATGCCACCCGACAGGGATATTGATTTCTGTATTGATTTGGCTCTTAGGACTCAGCCCATCTCTATTCCTACATATCGTCTGGCCCCACCAAAGTTGAAAGAATTGAAGGAGTAGTTGCAGGAATTGCTTGATAAGGGTTTCATTAGACCTAGTGTCTCGCCCTGGGGTGCACCTATGTTATTCGTGAAGAAGAAGGATGGATCGATGAGGATGTGCATAGATTATCGACAGTCGAACAAAGTCACCATCAAGAATAAATATCCATTCCCGAGGATTGATGACTTATTGGAACAACTACAGGGTGCCAAGGTGTTTTCGAAAATTGATTTGAGGTCTGGCTACCATCATTTGAGGATTAGGGCATATGATGTCCCTAAGACAACTTTTCGGACTTGGTACGGGCATTATGAGTTTCTAGTGATGTCCTTTGGGTTGACAAATGCCCTAGCAGCATTTATGGATTTGATGAACTGATTGGTCAAGCCTTATTTGGACTCCTTTGTGATTGTGTTTATTGACGATATCTTGATCTACTCCCACAATCGAGAGGAGCACGAGCAGCAGCTTCGGATTGTACTTCAGACCTTGAGGGACAGCCAGTTATATGCTAAGTTTTCAAAGTGCGAGTTTTGGTTGGATTCAATCACTTTCTTGGGGCACATTGTATCAGCAGAGGACATTCAAGTAGATTCTAAGAAGATTGAGGCAGTTCTGAACTGGCCTAGACACACTTCAACCACGGAGATTAGGAGTTTCTTGGGTTTGGCGGGCTAGTACCATCGATTTGTGGAAAGGTTTTCATCTACAGCAACCCCGCTGACCAGGTTGAACCAGAACGGTGCCCCGTTTAGATGGCCAGACGAGTGTGAGGCAAGATTTCAGAAGCTCAAGACTGCTTTGACTACAACGACGGTGTTAGTATTGCCCACAGGTTCAGGATCTTAAAGGGTATATTGTGATGCATCACGTGTTGGGCTCGGTGCAGTATTGATGTAGGATGGCAGGGTGATTGCATATGCGTCGCGGTAGTTGAAAGTTCATGAGAAGAATTACCTTGTCCATGACTTAGAGTTGGCAGTCATAGTTCATGCGCTGAAGATTTGGAGGCACTATCTTTACGGCGTGTCGTGTGAGGTTTTCATGGATCATCGGAGCCTTCCGTATTTGTTCAAGCAAAAGGATCTCAATTTGAGGCAGAGATGGTGGTTGGAGTTATTGAAAGACTATGATATCACCATCTTGTATCATCCCGGGAAGGCCAATATGGTGGTCGACGCCTTGTGTAGAAAGGTAGCGAGTATGGACAGCCTTGCGTTCATTCCAATCAGTGAGAGATCATTTGCATCCGATGTTCATACTTTGGCCAATCAGTTTATGAGGTTGGATATTTCAGAGCCCGGTCGTGTTCTAGCTTGTACAGTCGATCGGTCTTCTTTGTTTGAGAGCATCAAAGATTGGCAGTATGACGACCCTCATATGTTGGTCCTTAGGGACACAGTGCGGCATGGCGGTGCCAAGAAGGTTACTGTTGGAGATGATGGAGTTTTGAGGATGCAGGTTCGTGTTTGTGTGCCTAATGTGGATGGAATCCGTGAGTTGATTCTTGAGGAGGCCCACAGTTCTCGGTATTCTATTTATCTGGGCTCCGCCAAGATGTATCAGGACTTGCAGCAGCATTATTGGTGGAGGAAGATGAAGAAGGATATAGGTTCTTATGTAGTTCAGTGTCTAAATTGTCAGCAAGTAAAGTATGAGCATCAGAGACCTGGTGGTTTGCTTCAGAAGATAGAGATTCTTGAGTGCAAATGGGAGCGTATCACTAAGGATTTCGTCGTTGGAATCCCACGGACTTAGAGGAAGTTCGATGCATTTTGGGTCATTATGGAAAGCTGACCAATTCAGCTCATTTCATTCATGTGGCAGTTACCTATTCTTCAGAATGATTAGTTGAGATCTACATCTGCGAGATCGTCCGCCTTCACGATGTGCCCGTGTCTATCATTTCTGATCGAGGTACACAGTTCACATCGCACTTCTGGAGGGCACTTCAACGTGAGTTGGGCACGCAAGTTGAGTTGAGCACATTGTTTCATCCTCGGACGGATGGAGAGTCTGAGCGCACTATTCAGATATTGGAGGATATGATCCACGCATGTGTTATAGACTTCGAGGATCGTGGGATCAGTTCTTTCCCATTGCGGATTTTCCTACAACAACAACTATTAGTCGAGCATTCAGATGGCTCTCTATGAGGTATTATACGGTAGGCGGTGCCGGTCTCCAGTTGAGTGGTTCGAGCCCGGGGAGGCTCGATTGTTGGGTACATATTTGGTACAGGATGCCTTGGATAAGGATAAGATTATTCAGGATTGACTACGCAGGGATCAATCCAGGCACGAGGGTTATGTCGACCGTAGAGTTCGTGATGTTGCATTCATGGTCGAAGAGAGAGTGTTGCTCCGGGTATCACCCATGAAGGGTGTGATGAGGTTCGGAAAGAAGGGGAAGTTGAACCCTAGGTACATCGGACCCTTTGAGATTCTGGAGAGAGTGGGTGAGGTGGCTTACAGGCTCGCATTGCCACCTACTTTAGTAGTTGTTCATCTGGTGTTCCATGTGTCCATGCTCTGGAAGTATCACGGGGATCCGTCCCACGTGTTAGATTTCAGTTTTGTCCAGTTGGACAAAGATTTGACTTACGAGGAGGAGTCGATGGCTATTCTAGCCCGGCAGGTTCGGAAGCTAAGGTCTAAGAGTTATCCTTCAGTTTGAGTGCAGTAGAGAGGTCAGCATGTCGAGGCAGCTACTTGGGAGTCCAAGTCAGATATGCGGATTAGATATCCACGCCTTTTCACCAGCCCATGTACTTTTCTATGTCTGTTTGAGGACGAACAGTTGTTTTAGAGGTGGAGAATGTGATGACCCGATAGGCTATTATGTTTTAGAACCTAATTCTGTGTTTCGAGGCCTCAAATATCTCATTTTATCCTCCGTGGATTTGTGTGCGCAGTCCGGGCATTCTTCCGGAAGGCTTATATGTTAAAAACTAATAAAAATAAGAATTTTGCCTTAAAAATTCATTTGAGTTGGCTTTGGTCAATGTTTTGAGCAAACAGACCCAGATTCGTGTTTTGATCATCCCGGTGGATCCGTATCATAATTTGAGACCTGGGCGTATTCCCGGAATCAAATTCGGAGGTCCCTAGCTCGAGTTATTGATTTTTGTTGAAAAATTGAAATTTAATGATTTTTAAGAATCGACTGATGTTTGGTTTTGTTGATACCAGGTCCGTATTTTGGTTCCGGAGCACGGTACAGGTCCACTATTATATTTGTGACTTGTATGTCAAATTTGGTGAGAAATGAAGTTGATTTGGCGCGATTCGAACGTTCAGTTGTGAAAATAGAAGTTTTAAAATTTTCACAAAAATTTCCTTTGATTTGGTGTCTGATTCGTAGTTTTGGACGTTATTTTGGTGTTTTGATCGCACGAGATTTTTGTATGAGTTTTTCAGACTTGTGTGCATAGTTGGTTTGGAGCCCCGAGGGCTTGAGTGATTTTCGGATAGGCTACGGGTGTTTTAAAACTTAGAAAATCTGGTTTTGTGCTTCAGCTGATATCTGGTGTTTCCTTCTTCGCATTCGCGAAGGTGCTCTCACGAACGGTAAGAGTGAATTGGGCAGGGTGGATTTTCTTCATCGCGAACGCAATAGCTGGGTCGCAAACGCAATAGCTGGGTCGCGAACGTGGAGCAATGGGGGACTTACCTTTCGCGAACGCGACTAGCTTCTCACGAACACGAATCTTTAAGGACCTAGGTGAGGGGACTTTCGTTCTTCTACGCGAACGCGAGCATTGGCTCGCAAATGCAAAGTCCAGGGGGAGAAGCCTTCGTGAACGTGAAAGAGAACTCGCAAACGCGTGAGCCACTTGGGTTGCTGCTCATCGCGAACGTGGCAGGCCCTTCGCGAACGCGAAGAAGGCCTGACACCTGTGACTTAAAACAGAACAGAAACAGGATATTTCCAAAATTTTCATAACCCTTCCATTAGAACTCGGCCTAGGAGTGATTTTCAAGAGAAAACTCAACACCAATTTATAGGTTTGTACTCTTTAACTTATTTTCTTCCATTTCTAACATCACCCATTAATTCCTAGCCCTAATATGTGTTCTTCCATGGTAGGAAACTAGGGATTTAGGAAGAACTGGGGTTTTTTTGCTAATTGGGGATTTAGACCTCAATTTGGTGGCGGATTTTGAAACTAATTACATAAGCGGTATCGGGGGTGAATGGGTAAATGGATTTTGTTCCGAACCTCGGGTTTTGACCAAGCGGGTCTGGGGTCGATTTTTTACATTTTGGGGGGAAATTTAGGAATTCTAAATTTATGCATCGTAATTGATTCCTTTAGCAATATGTGATATTATTGAGTCAATTGTGGTTAGATACGAGTGGTTTGGAGGCGGATTCTCGAGGAAAATATGTGGTTGAGCATTGAGTGGTCTTTGGAGCGAGGCAAGTGTTATGTCTAACCTTGACTTGAGGAAATTAGGAACCCTCGGACTATGTGCAATGTGAATTTCATGTGAGCAGCGTATATACGAGGTGACGAGTGCTTATGCGCCACCGAATTATCTGTTTTCCTTGTTTTTCCGTTTTTCTTTAGTTATCTCTTTCCCTGTCTAAATTGTTCGATTCTCTAATTGTGTTTCCATGTCTAATTGCTACCTGTTAATCAATGCCTTCTCTTGTTTATGATATTAGATCTTTTTATAGTTTCATGATCTCCTGTTATTCGTTCAAGTTGGTTTATTTGCACCTTCTAGTTGTAAATTTCTGGTCTGGTCTCGTTGTGTAGTATTACTTATGTAGATTCTCATGTTGTACAAGGTTTCCTATTTAGTTCAGTTTAGTATTTATAGATTGTAAAGGTTTCTCGTGATTTGAATTATAAATTTTATTGTGCATATTAAGTACTTGGTAGTGATATGGTGGGATCGGGTTGCACGCCGTAACAGGTGAAATAAGGGTGGAATGATATGGTGGAATAAAGGTGAATCTATATTGTATGGTGGGATCGGGTTGCACGCCGCAACAGGTGAAATAAGGGTGGAATGATATGGTGGAATAAAGGTGAATCTATATTGTACGGTGGGATCGGGTTGCACGCCGTAACAAGTGTAATAAGGGTGGATTGTTTAGGTGGAAAAAGGGTGAATTATGATTCTGATATTGTGATATGGTGGTATCGGGTTGCGCGCCGCAATACACACACATATATATACATTGATGTTAATGTTGTTACGAGGAAATAAGGGAGGATTATGTGATGTATAGTGGGATCGGGTTGTGGCGCCGCAACAACCTATGTGTTTATATTTCCCTGAGTTGTTTTAGTTTTACGGTACTTTCTTTGAACTTAAGGATTGGTAATTCTGAATGTCGCTGGCTTTTCCTAAAGTTGTAGCTATTATTTTCAATTGACTGCTTTATTTTGTTATGTATTTCCTTTTCTTTTTTTATTGTATATATTCGTACAGGTTGTAGTGTGAGTGACCCGCTCGGCACTTACAGAGTACATGGGTCGGTTGTACTCATACGACACTCAGCACTTCTTATGCAGATTTTTGCATTGGTCCCAGCTGATCGAGAGGCGTAGCAGCTCGGACTGGTTCATTGGAGACTCAACGTAGATCTGTTGGCGTTCGCATACCTTGAAGTCCCCATCTATCTTCCCTTGTTTTTACTGTTTCTTTCGAGCAAACAGTTGTATTTCTTTCAGACTTTGCTCGTAGAAAATCTTAGAAGTTCATGAATTGTTAATCCAGATCCGGATTGTAGTAAATACTATGGGTATTTACGTTATTCCGCACTCATTTTATTTCGCTTTATATTAATTGACTTTGTTTACTGAATTGAAAAAGAAATATTGGCTTAATGATTTTTTAATGTTGGCTTGCCTAGCAAGTGAAATGTTAAACGCCATCACGGTCTCGAGGGTGGGAATTTCGGGTCGTGACAAAGCAGCAGGATGCCCGCCTGAAGAACATGGTCAACTTTCAGTTTTCTTCAAATTCAAGTCAACAGAATGCCCACCTGAAGAATAGGGTGAATTTTCAGTTTCATGTTGAAGGATCAAGTGGAGATTCAAGGAAGATTCAAGACAAGAAGTAGATAGGATTTTATATTTTTTCTTTTATTTTTGCTATAAGTTTTGCTTTCAATTTATGATGTAATAACAGGGACCGCGAACCGGATCCTCGAACGGTACCTGACTCGACTCTCTCATCGTCTCAACATACAACATCACTTCATTTACTTCTGAACTACACGTGGCTTGATTGCTTTGTAACCAAGGATATGTAGGCAACTCAGATACCAGGGCTTGGTCACGATCTTTTGTCCATCTTTATTTTGTTTTGAACAAATGTCGGCTCATAAATCAATTACATTGCTTATTGTTCTTTGCTCAAAAACACTTTGTGTTTTCAAGCAATGAGGGGCAGCGGTAAGCACGTAATTTTTTACCCGCACAATTTTTAAAAGGTATTTGTAGTATGTATTTTTAGTATCTATTTGATTTTATAGAATTTTAGTATATTTTCATTTTCAATTTTAAATTTAAAACATAAAAATATTTTTATATTATTTCTTCTCATATTATATACATTTTTATATTATTTTTGTTTAAGCTTATTGGTATTTTATAATGATAATATTTTAATTTTTACCATGACTTTAACATAGTTTTCTCTACCTTTTTATAACATTTAAAAAATACCAATCTCTCCTCATCCAATGGACCACATCCTATCTACCCACCATATAAAAATACAAGATAACACAAACAAACAAAAACCTAATCTCTAAGAACTCGTTTGATGTATTGGAAGTTGAAGACTCAGATAAGGCAGTTTTGAGGATCACTGAAGGCAAGGGGGGAGACAATATCAAGGATAAAAGGGAAGAACAAGGAGATAATCAATCCATAAAAAGGCACGAGAAGGAGAAGTTGAAGAATTCCAGATATTCCAGTCCTAATCCTAATGGCAGTGGGATGAGGGTTGCTGGGAAAGAAGGAATCCCAAATCCTCCTGGAGAAGGGATTCAACAGCCTCAAGACCTAAAGCGTGTGAAACAAGAAGCAGTTGAGAAGGTTCTTGAAAAAAAGAAAAATGCTAATCCTACTCCTACTGGGAATGGTAATAAGTCAGTTATAAAAGAAGGAACTGGAGATGGAATTAAGGTGCAAGTTGGCCTAGTTCCTAGTTCTATTGTTAATTGGAGTATTGATGAATTGATGAAGGAAAGAACTGTTGATTGGGTGGCAAGAAGGTTTCATGCAGCTCGTGAGGATATAAATGTCACAACCAACTACTCATGCCAAGAAATCCCATCGCAAACAATTTATGATAGTTCAAATGGAATAGAGACTTCTGAGACCATGATTGATGCAAGGAAAATATGTGGTGATGAAGTTGAGGAAGTGGAGATCACCAATGTAGGTGATTTGAATGACAAAAGTAATGAACAAGCTAAAGATCCACAAGACTTATCGAAGGGTGATTTGATGCCCTGGCTACAGTAAACACTAACTACCCAAAAATTAGGGTTGATGATATCTTGAGTTCTAAAGTGAAGCAATCAGTTCCATCAATTGGTGGGGATAGTGGATCATCTAAGGAAGCTAGAAAGCAAGGTGGTTCAGCTCAAGCATCATTGGGCAAGAAGCAGTTCAATGGAACAGTAAACCCTAGCAAAACTAGGGAGATTGTGGTCATTGTTGATGGTGTTATGGCGTATGCATTGGAGAGAGATCAAGTTGAGAATGTTAATATGAAGGTAGTGCATGATACAGTGGGGTCAGATCAACAAACATGCTATGGGAAGGGTAGTGATCCCAATGGAACGGTGAATTCTAGGTAGTCTGCTACAGTAATTCCTGGATTAGGCAGTGTCTATGAACTTCAATTCAGGATGATGCAAGCTGCTATATCTTCTATGGAGCAGAACAAAGGGAATGAAGAGTTGGATGGATAGGCCAAATGATAATTTGAGCAAGCCATTGTCCCAAGAACATCAGGAGTTGTAGAGGCAAATCCAATGGCTTGTGAATCAGGCACTGATCAGATTATGCAGTTGCAAGCAAATGTTCCATTGAAGACTTCTTTTCATACTATACATGACCTAGTCACTCATAATATTTCACCAGTGGAAGGAGACATAATGAGGCAGCAACAAATGGAGGAAGAAGGAGATGATGAATCAACTGCTGGTAATTTTAAACAAGTGACAAGGGAGGCAGATTCGTCACCTAGAGCTAGTGCAAATGGAGGTAAGAAGACAAAGAAACAACCACAAAGCAAAGAGCCACTTCCACCTTTAGGAATTATGCCCAGGAGGGCACTCTCTCAATATGAATGATGATGATCAAGAACTTATTTGGAACATTAGGTCCGTGAATACAGAACAGGCATTTCCTAGGGTGATCAACATGCAAAGGGAGCCCAACTTCTTTGTCATTTCTTTGATGGAGCCATTTCAGAAGAAGGGGTACATACAAATATATAAAAGAATGTTGAATATATAGACTGCCTATGCAAACATTAATGGGAAGATATGGCTATTATTTGATGCTGTGGTGGAATGGGAATTAGTTGAGGATACTGATCAACAGGTGACTGTGAAGGTATTTCACCATGACCTTGGGCAGCATATCATGATGACATTTGCTTATACAAAATGCTCAGCCTTAGTGAGACTGGAAGTGTGAGATCATTTGTATTACTTGGCAAGAGACATGGAGTTGCCATGGCTTGTAGGAGGGAAATTTAATGTGGTGTTACATGAAGATGAAAATATAGGGGAACTGCCAGTACATCCTCCTGAATATGAGTATTTTTCCTTTTGTGTTAATTCATGTGGTTTGTTTGATCAAGGGTACAAAAGGAGTCCATTTACATGGGGGAATGGGAGACCTAATGTTGAGTGTATATACAAGAGATTGGATAGGATATTTGTGAACTTACCATTCCAGAACATGATGCCAACCATTGAAGTGGAAAACTTAATCAAAACTGGATCAGATCATGCACCATTATTCATGTCATGTGGGGATCATACTACAAACTTTGTCAAGCCATTCAGGTTCTTGAACTTCTCGGCCAAACATGCTACTTTCATGGATGTGGTGAGACGGAATTTGGATGGTAACTTTATTGGAGATCATTTCCTAATGTTCAAGCAAAAACTCAAGAAGGTGAAGGCAACATTATCAAAGTGGAGTAGGGATACATTTGGTGATATCTTCAAGCAGTTAGCTATTTTGTAGGACATTGTTAGGATGAAGGAGATGTTGTTTGAGGAGGAGCCTACTATGGAGAACATGATTGTTCTTCAAAAAGCTCAATCAGAATTGAAGAAGTATTTGAGTATAGAAGAGCAATACTGGAAGCAAAAAAGCTGGGATGACCTGGTTTGCCGAGGGTGATAGGAATACTAGTTTCTTCCACAACCATGTTAATGGCAGGAGGAAGAAACTACAATTGAAAAGGATTCAGACTGGAAATGGGGTGTGACTTGAAGATCAGGAGCAGATGGCTAATGCTGCAGTGGATTTATACCAAAGGCAGTTCACTAATGAAGGGGATCCTACTGATTTCTCATTGCTTGAGAATGTACCTTCAATGGTGACTTTGGAGCTGAGTAGATTTCCAACACTTGAGGAAGTTAAGGTTGCAATGTTTTAGCTAAGTGGGGAAAGTGCCAGTGTTCCTGAGGGATTTACTGGGATATTTTATCAAGCATGCTGGGATATAATTGGTAATGACATACATAATATGGTACTTCATTTCTATGGAGGAGCTGCACTTCCTAAGTCTATCACTCATACTAATTTAGTCTTGCAGCCAAAGAAGCCTAGAGTGGAGACTTTCTCTAACTTAGACCTATAAGCTTGAGTAACTTCGTCAATAAGGTCTTTTCTATAGTGTTACATGATAGATAGGAGAGATTTTTTCCTTCTTTAATATCTCCAAACCAGTCTGGATTTGTGAAAGGGAGGAGTATATTTGTGAACATCTTGCTTACTCAAGAGATTGTGAGTGACATAAGATTGAGAGGAAAGCATGCAAATGTTATCATTAAGCTATACATGGCAAAGTCTTATGACAGGGTTTCATGGAAATACTTGTTACATGTTCTAAGAAGAATGGGATTTTCAGAACATCTCATTAATAATTTGGTGTCTAACAATTGGTATTAAGTCTTGGTGAATGGACAATCCTTAGGTTTCTTCAAGTCTACAAGGAGAGTGAAGAAAGGTGATCCTCTATCTCCGGCCTTATTCATATTGTCGGATGAGGTCCTTTCCAGATCTTTGAATAAGCTCTTTGATGACAAATCATTTGTGATTTGGGATGCCTAAGTGGTCTGATCCTCTAAACCACTTGGCTTATGCTGATGATACCATAAACTATGATAAGGTGTCAATCCAGATGATCAAAAAAGATAAGAGCTCATATTATATGCATGCTAAGGTGGCACATGGGCTATTTCAGGCAGTTGATGATATCACCGGATTTGCAAGACGCAAATTCCCCTCTACATACTTAGGGTGCCCTATATTTTAAACTGAATGAGGAATGAGTACTATGATGATCTTATCAAAAAGGTGAAGGCTAAACTGCACTCATGGAAAGGAAAGCTACTCGCATTGGAGGAAAAACAATACTCATCTCTAGTGTGTTGCAAAGTATGCCAGTTCATATGTTATCAGTTCTTGATCCACCAAAAAACATTCTGGAACATTTACATAAGATCCTTTTCAGATTCTTTTGGAGTACAAAGTAAGAAGGGAGGAGGGGGTATTGGGCTTCATGGCAGAATTTATGTCTTCCCAAAGAAGAAGGGGGTCTAGGATTTAGATCTCTACATTATGTTTCAAAGGCATTGCTTGTTAAGTTATGGTGGAGGTTTAGGACTACTAAGTCCTTGTGGTTAACCTTCATGTGGAACAAATACTGCAAAAAGGAGTTACCTACAGTAGTGCAATTTAGAAAGAGGTCCCATGTATGGAGACAAATGTTGAATGCTAGGTAAGAGGTTAAGCATGAGATATTGTGGGAGATGAAAAGTGGTACAACTAATATATGGCATGAAAACTGGACTAGTATGGGAGCTTTATATCATGTGCTACCTGAAGAATTTCCAATAGATGAAGAGCTGCAAGAGGTGGCAGAATTAAGGCAAGGAGAATCTTGGAATGATCAACTAATAGATCAAACTTTCCTTGAAGACATAGCAGATCATATTAGACATAATGTCCAGTATGATGGGAGTGATGATTACTGGGATAAACCTTATTGGATGCCAACTCCTTCTTCCAAGTTCACTATTAGTAGTGCTTGGCAAATTCTGAGGCACATGGCTAATTTCAATAAGGAATTCAAGCAAATGTGGACTAAAGGGCTACCATTCAAGATTTTTTTTTTCTTATGGAGACTATACAGGCAAAAACTAGCTACTGATGATCTATGGAGGAGACAAGGGCAGATGGTTATGTCTAGATGTTGGTGTTGTCAGCAATCTCAAGAGGAAACCCTAGAACACATATTCTTAACTAGTCCTGCTGCAACAAAGGTGTGGAATTTATTTATGGGAGCAGCAGGGATTATTGTGTCATTGATACAAGTGAAGCAAGTGATTAGACATTGGTGGAATGCAAAATGTTGTCCAAAGTTGAAACCTTTATTCCAAGCAGTCCCACCCATCATCACAGGGGAGATATGGAAGAAGAGGAATGCAGGCAAGCATGGTGGATCAGTGTCTACAAATAGGGTTATTCATGAAGTGAACAAGATACTACATCAATTGGAAAGCGTTAGGTATTCATGGTTGTCTAACATACATATGTTATGGCCGGATATGATTCCATTTCTTGAAGCTTATAAACCAATCTTGATCACAAGGAGAGTGACTTGGCAGCTTCCCCATCATGGGTGGTATAAGTGTAACAATGATGGAGCATCAAAAGGAAAACATGGTCCTAGTCCAATGGGCTTCTTTGTGAGAGATGATATTGCAGATCTAGTGTATACAAGAGCAGTGGATTTAGGAGTGACAACTAATGTGGTAGCTGAGGCAAAAGCAATCCTTCAAGGCTTGGAGTATTGTGTAGAGCATAACTTACATCCACTCATTTTGGAGACTGATTCTTTAGCATTAAAGAAGGTTATGGAAGGAGAATGGGAATCACCTTGAGCTATAGTAGCAAATGTGTAGAAGATTAAGAAGATGAGGGATCAATTTATTGTGATCTTTCAACATGTGTTTAGAGAGGGCAACTCAGTTGTAAATTTTTTAGTTAACATGGTTTTCTCTTTTGCAGGTACACTCACATTTCATGAATTACCAGTTGAAGAAAAAACTTTGTTCAATATGAATAAAGCTCAAATTCCTAACTTTAGAGTTAGGATTGCCAAGAGGAAAGAACCTGATTGATGATCACAACGGGTCATTTTTTCCTGATCTTGCCTCATTCTGTTAGTTTGATTATTTCTGGTTGTTGTTAGATTACCTCCCAGTGGTATTAGCATGGTTCCATGCTCATTCTCGGGGTGGTTTAATAGCAATTGAAACTGTTAAGGCAAGCAGGTACCCTATTGCAAATACTATAAGCTTACAAGGTGTTATACATTGGTTTTATAAGAGGTTGGATAATTTGATATATGATGATATTTCTACATACTGGAAGCTGAGTGTCACTGAAAGTAGAACAGTGCTTCCTACACTAGACATGTCATAAAGCTCTAACTATTGCTTCTTATGTTCATACCATGTTGTGTGTTGTTTTATCATAGTCCAGTGGTATTAGTGTGGGATCACACTCAACCTGGAGATGAGAGGACAATAGACAATCTCTTCTTGAGAAGCATGCAGTTGATTCATACCAATTCTGATGCATATTTTGATTCTGATGATGGAGTTCAAGAAGGAAGAGTGCAAGCTGAGACAACACAGTGGTTATTAGGGTTATGTAATGCTTCAAAACAATGGTGTGATTGTTTAGAATCTACATTAGCCTTGTTCATTGGATTCTTGTTCAATGAAATGCATACCCTAGCGCCTGGTGAGAGAATTAGAGGTGCTACTTGGTACTTACCCCTGGCTATAGGATTCACTTACACCATTTGGAGTGGAAAGCATTCATATTTATTCTGTGTAATAGCTAGCTCATTAGTATTAAAATTCCTATTCATAGTTATAGCTCGTAGTATTTTTCATGTTTTATTATGGTTTGGACACCTTGTAAGCTTTGGACCGAAATTTTAGGATACATATATACATATATATATATATATATATTAGTCACTATGCAGCCTGCCTAGTGATATATTTTCTAAAAAAACCAACCGACCTAGCTGCAAAAAAAATAAAGAACGAAATAGAAGGGAAGGGATAGAAAGAGGAGGAACGGACAGAAACAATTAAGGGGATAGAAATTAGGATAGAGATATAGAGGAATTGAGAGTGACGGTGCACATTTTGAACAATGAAGTCAGAAGAGGTAGGACTTAACCAAAGTGGTAAAATAGTAAAGGGAAAAAGCTCGTTGTAACCGCTGCAAAAATGAGCGTTTGCCCATCTGGTTTCAGATATTTTCCAGAAGCTTCAAATATGGAAGCTGATCATATATGTTTTTACCTTTTCATCTACTCCTGAACTATTATTGGATTATATCTGCTATACTACTTTCGTGTCTTTGAGAGGCAAATCAGTTCGAACAAATATTTTGTTTTCCTGATGTTCTCTTTTGTACTCTCTTTATTGCTTGAGGTTTTTGCTTTACAACTTATTAAAGGAAAGAGAGACTGAGAACGTGAGGTTTCCGGCGAGCCATTCCAGTTAAGATCTTGTTCGCAGTCCTGTTCATTTTGAGTCTTAAAGTTGTCAAACAACCAAGGTTCAAACTCATTATTTTAAGGTCAGATTCTTACTCTTGTCTTACTTTTCAATTTTGTGTAGTAAATTTTGATGAAATGAAATTATATGATACATGGGTGTTTGAAATTATCAGTGCATTCGTTTAGTTGGAATCCATATTGCTTTCATGTTCTTTTTGATTGGCTTTATTGATTACTGTGGGATCATTAGTCAATATTCATTAGGCTTGATTAAGAGAAAGATAGTTCACTGATAATTTTAAATTAGTGGTTTGTTGTATTTTGTCTTTAATTGATGAAATTGGACATGGGGCTGCGCACTTAAACTTGAAAAGGTAGTTTGGGTTTAGTATGATTCTTTGCTTTCATTGTTTCCCTTGACATTTGAGTGGCTTTAATTTAATTTCTACTTTAATTTTGTGATTGGAGATGACATTTAGGTGATCCCATGTGATAATGAATTGCTTATGTCTAATAAATCCTAAGATGCTATTATGGAATAAATTGACATATCAAACTAGCTGGATCGTGGGTTGGGGGTTTAACCGAAATGAACCTTTAGTTATTTCAGTTTTAGTTTTATTTATGGCTTACTTACTTTGATCGCTAGGAGAATGCTTAGGCTGCCATCACTTGAGTAGGCAAATCTTAGGTCTTTTTCTTTTATTTTATTCGAAGTAAGAGGTCTTTCTCCTTCAGTTCGTATTCGGGGGAATGCCCCGTAAAATTTATAAATATTTTATCAGGGAACGCCCCGAAGTGAATGTAAAGGAAGCCGAGCCGACATCGCGGAAGCATAGTAGGATAATTAGATTTATTTTTGTTATTTTCCTTTATTTTATTTTTTAGGTGGGGACGACCTCGAACCCCTTTTGTGTTTATTCTTTTTTTGTGTATGTTTTACCTCAATTAGAGTATTTTTAAAAGCCAACTTGATCATGTATGCGACCGTACTAGTTACGAGACTCGGAGAATGCCTAACACCTTCTCCCGAGTCATATGAGCCCCCTTATCTAGAATCTCTGGTGCAAACTGGTTTAAAGTCAAATATGTTTTCAAGGAAAAATTACTTTTAAATGGTGACTTGGCACACCGAGATTATATGTTAGTGGCGACTCTGAGAAAATCCCTTTCAAACAAATATTTTTTCACTTTCTAATTGAAAAACCCTTCTGAGCTTTACAAATCTGTTTATTCTTTTAAAATGGGTTAGTGAGGTAAACAAAAAAGGGTGTGACAACAGGTAGTGTTAGCTGGGTTCCATTCACGTCTAGGCGGTAGTTTGGGACATGACATACTATTTTTAACAAGTCCAAACAACATCCACTCCAAATTTCTCATAATACCACATTGAAAATTTAAACCCACTTATTTAAGTGTGTTCAACAATGGTGGATTATCTTAAAAATCTAATTTTCATTACTCGAATGGATTTATTTCGTTCAACTAATGTTTGAGTCACAATTACTGATTCGAAAATTAGATTAAAAACTTGAGCATTAAAAAAAATGGAATAGTAATTTTGAGAACTGCTGCTAGAAAACTGCCCAAGTTCGTCCACCAAAACTGACCGACATCGATCGAAATTTGAGAAAAAGCGATCGATTTCTGACCGCTTTTAATTAGTCGGAAAAACAATGATCGCTAAGGTGTTGCGACCAAAGGCGGTCGTAACTTTTCGACCGAAGCCGGTCGGTTAATTCAACGTGTTGACTGACAACAAAGATAAAAATACCAACCGAATTCTGTCGGTATTAATTAAATTTTTTATTTATTTATTTTCAAATAGCGACCGACATTGGTAGGAATTTTAAATATATAATAATTTTTTAACTCGTTGTAATTTGTAATAAACTGACCGAACTCGGTCGGAAATGTTGAATTTCTAGGAAAAAATCTGAGATTTGTGACTGACTTCAGTCGGTTTTCTGGGTAAAAATCGGGCAGAATATGCCTGCTTTTAAGCTACACCACCTACTAATTACAAACAATATCTATCCTATAATGACAGCATTACATTGCTGTCATTCAACCATAATTAACCAACAACAACCATAACAACAACAATAACAATTAACCAACAACAACGCTAATAACAACCACCACAACAAAAACTATACAAATGTTCAATAACAAATAATGTCAACAATACAATCATCATTCAAAACTATTTTCAACTAAATATTCGCAAGTTCAAGACTTTGTTTAGCAATACACACCATTCAATGGGTGTTTTGTATTGCATCATCTCCCTCTTCACTACTAGAAGCTTCATCATCGGCATGGTTCGAAGGATCACGACGAGAAGGATTAGCATCTGGGGAAGACTCACGAGACCAGGGAATCAGGAAAGCACCACTAGCAAGAAGATTGGCTAGCTGGCTGACTTCGGTCCGTATTAATATATGTTATATTCAATTAAGTATTAAATATTATTTATTTAAAAACTATTTATATAAATTGACTAAAACCGGCCGACTCATTAAATTAATATTTTAAAACTTTTAGCATTGAATTTTCAACCGAATTCGGTTGGAAATATTTAATTAAAACTTATTTCGGTTGGTAGATCATATATATATATATATATATATAGAAAAAAAACTTATTTCGGTTGGTAGATCATATATATATATATATATATATATATATATATATATATATATATATAAATTTTTAGTTATATTAAAAAGCCAATTGCCTTGGGCGGGAAAGAATATTGTCAAATATACCGACTAATTTTGGTCGGTATATTTAAAAAAAATTAATTAAAAATTATTTTTGCAAGTATGGTCGGGTCTTGATCAAAGATTGACCGTTTTCCGACCGAAATCGGTCAGAATTTTTATATCTTTGTTGTAGGATCATTAATTCCATTGTCAGAAATATTTCTTTTTATTTTTGCGACCAATTTACTTAATTTCCGATCGACTTCAATCGGATTTTTTTCAATCGATTTCAGTCGGTATTCTGTGGACGAATTTTTTAGTTTTCTAGTTGTGAAACTATTCGGAGTTGACTGTTAAATCTTAGCCTATTATTTTTGTGCTACAGCTTCGCAAAATTAAATATAATCCACTCAGTCGCAATATGTGTGTGAGTTGTATTTACGGATAATTCCCACTTTTGGATTTTACATGTAGACAAAATCCTAACAAAATTTCTCACGACCACAAGACCAGTTTGTTCAACAAGGGCATATACTGCTTTTAAAACCACACCATAGCAAGTTTGAAGGCAGAGAAAGAAAGCTAAAAGCTAAATTATGCGAACTCCACGTTCCCTTTCCATTATCTTCTTCTTCTTCGTCGCCTTCCACTTTCACCTCCGTCTTCTCCCCACTGTTTCCTTCGTCGCCGCTATCTCTAACACTCCCACCATTGCTCCCTCGCCGTCGCCGTCCACCAACGGCCCTACCACCAGTAGCTCAGATTTTATCCGTTCGAGTTGTCAAACTACACAATATCCTGACACATGCTATAACTCTCTCTGTAGCTACGCCAGCATTGTCCAACAGGACTCTGCTCGGCTGGCTCTTGTAGCCATCGGAGTTAGTCTAGACAAAGCCAAATTTGTCGTCGCATACTTCTCCAACCTCTCCCGTGAAGCGAACTACAGTGCCCAGCCACGAACCGGAGCTGCTCTACACGACTGCTTCTCTGTGTTCAGAGATTCCGTGGACCAAATACGCGACTCGCTGAATCAAATGAGGACGCTCGGGGGCTCGGCCGAGTCGTTGAGGTTTCAGATGAGCAACGTTCAAACATGGATGAGCGCCGCCTTAACCAATGAAGAAACGTGTACGGACGGCTTTGAGGATGTTCCTGATGGACCCTTGAAGATGGACGTCTCTGATCATGCTGCTAAGGTGAAGGAGGTGACCAGCAATGCTTTGGCTTTGATAAATAGTTATGCTAATAAAATGTCATAGATGCTACTAAGCGTTAGCATAATTGGTACCGTGTTAGCAGTGGCGGAGCCACATGCACCCAAGGGTGTCAACCGATACTCTTTTGTCGGAAAATTACATTGTTTAGCTCGGTAATTTTTTTTAAAATATGTATATATACTATCAGAGGCGGATCTAGAATTTAAAGGTGACGGATGCCAATTTTCTTTAATGTACACCTTATAATAACTACTAATATATAGTTTGTTCGAAACGATTATCCGGTTGATCTTTTAGTTCATTTGGGCAATTTAATAAGCACTTTATTTGCAAATAGAAAAATTACATCAATTTTCCAGACCCTACTTATGAAATTTCATCGGGTATATATGTTACTTTTGTCGTATGAAAATTAAATCTCATACATTCAGAAGCAAATATAATTAACATTTTAAAGAAGGAATCACACTTTTATTATTAATAATACAAGTAAAATCGATATTCACTAGGAAACTACATTTTTTGTATGCTAAAAATAAATTTGCACTAGTAAAATAAAATCTTTAATAAGTGAACTCCACCGATCAAAATAAGGAAAAACAACATATTCAATAGATAAATTATATCCCATAAATAAATGTGAAATTAGATAAACTACAAGATCTAAATACTTAAAATCATAAATATAATGCTTGCAAAATATTCATCATAATTTATTACTAAAGAGATTTAAATTGTATTGACCAATCATAGAATAACACAAATTTTATGTTATAATAAAAAAAAGAAATTATAAATTAATTTTGATCTCAATCTAAATCAAGACCCTAGTTTTTTTTTTTTATATTGAAAGACGAAACTAAAAGATTTGAGATTAAGAGAAATGCTTATATTATGAAATTTCTAAATTTTGGAGGCTCTTATTTGAGTGTTCTTGCTAAATATCATAAATAAAGTAATAGAATAAAGGAACAAAAAATAAAAAAAATAAACGACAAATAAGAAATTGGAAGGTAGCCAAAAATGAAAATGAGTGGGAGAAAAGAAATAAAAAGCACAATGAAAAGGGAAAGTAAAACAAGATTCAAGATAAATTCCAACTTGAATTTTACACACGAAAAAAGCTTTCAAAAATGTATACCAGTCATGGCACCTTTTGTCAAGTTTGCGGATGGGGTGGCAGGATCATATATTTAACCTAGTTTAATTTTTTTTATACATAAATATATGATAATTTTACCAACCAAGCGGGTGCCATACCGCCCCCAACCATAAGGGTGGATCCGCCCTTGTATACTATATAATGACACCTATTGACTTCTTGGTGAGTTGTTTCGTTATATTTTGACTTTCCTTAATAAAAATCATGGCTCAGCCACTGTGTGTAAGCAGTCTCTTCCAAAAATAACTGTGTATATTAAACCCTTATAATCCAACTCCTTTTCAAATCCGGCGCATAGCAGGAGTTTATTTGCATCATGCTACTAAGCATTAGGAACATATATTCAAGCTTTTAGAATATTATCAAAGTGTGAATTATTTTTTTCATTGTACTTTTAGGACAAAAAGGAAGAAATTAATGAAAAAAATAAATTGATGGAGCGACATTATATGGTTTCATTTCGTTTTCTGGGCCACCTATATCAAACAAAAGTATTTATGGTTCTAACTTTTCTTCCCCTTTTCCTTTTTTGTTTTTTTTTTCTTTCCCATAGTTCTTTATAATGTCTGTTGTGGAAGTTATAATATTACGTAAACTGAAACGGGAAGAGTACGAAATTATGGTGTGTGTGTGTGTGTTTTTATGTTTGGGCCACCTATATCAAACAAAAGTATTTATGGTTCTTAACTTTTCTTCCCCTTTCCTTTTTGGTTTTTACCTTTCCCATAGTTCTTTATAATGTCTGTTGTGGAGGTTACATAAATTGGCGAAATCATTTAGGTCTAAGTCATTTTAGGAATTTTGAATTTGGTAATTCATGCAAGAAGGGACCTTATCTTGGCACATAAGTGGAGTGACGAAATTACTCTCTCCTTCATGTGTTGTACCCCATTCTAATTTATGTGACATAATTTTATTTTATATAAAGTTTAAGAAAGAAATTAGAATTTTTAAAACTTGTAACTTTAAATATGCTATAACATTTTTGTGTGGTTTATAAGACTTTTAAACTTGTGACCTTTGTAGGCATATAAATTTTATTAAAATTAAATTCATAAAATAATTTGGACTATATTTTAAATTCAAAATATATTGTTCCAAATAAATACTACGGGCTAATATAATTGAATTAATTATATAAGTCTAATATATATGGATTAAATAAATAAGTCTTAATCCATTGGCCTGGCCCATTTGGTTGGGCTACAAATGATGAGCCCACTTTATTAGGCCCAATATGCCATTTTTCTAGAGGCCCAGTTTGGTGTCACGTGTCAAATGACGTGGCACGCCAAGTCAAGCGGAAGAGCCAATAGGATCGTGCCACGTGTCAAAATGACACATCATGACAAGTCGCATTAAAAGACCAATGAAATCGCGCCACGTGTGCAAGTGACATGTTCTGGCCAATCAAATACGACCATGTCACGCTTCAATTTGATTGGTCGGAAAGATTTTGTTCTTATCATAACTCTTCCCTCCCACAACTATAAATAGAGGTCTTCATAACTCAGAAAGGGGACCAGAAGTTATAAGCAAGAGGGAGCTCGTGGATCAAACGTTGCGGATTTCTCTAAAAGCTACAAGCATTCAAGTGTTCTAAGGATTAGAAGATCAAGACGAAGATTCAAGAACAAGTTGCAAGCCCTTGGATTAAAAATACGTCAAGATCAAGATCAGGCCTCAAGCACTTGGATTAAAATCAAATAAAATTCAAAGATTAAGCTCAAAAGCTCTTTTATTAACGGTTGAAAAGAAGAATCAGAGGATTCATAGAGATTGTAACACTCAAATATTCGAAATAAAATACTACAATTGTTGCAATATTTTTCGGTCTTGATTTTATTTTCTCGACGCAAATTTATTGTCTACAAATTCTGGCACGCCGAGTGGGACAATCTCTACCTCTCATCTCAACTTTTCAATCACCAAAGTTCAAGAACAACGAAATGGCTTCCAAGAAAATCAACTCCAGTTCATCTTCCACCAAGGCTGCTAATTCCAGGTTCTATGCCGATGTGGAAAACATACTTGAAGTTACCTTCGAAAGCTTTGGACCAGTTACGAGGAGCAAAGCAAGCTCGTTAGGACAACAAGCACCCCAAGTGCCTTCCGCATCTACCCCTATTTTCGGATGTTCATCCTCAAAAGGAGCAAGATCTTCCACAAACGCACCGGAAGGAGGAAGCGATGTTGCTGAAAAGATCAAGAAAACTCTTGCTCTGCTCGACCTCTACGGATCCAAGCACTCTTTTGTGAAGGAAGATGATGACGATTCAAGTGATGGATCCTCTCCACTTACACCACGTAGCGTGAGCCAATCAAGGATCAATCTGTGTGAAAATCCATGCTACTCTCCATCGTCCCCAACAATCATGCAATCCATGGTGACAAATACTTCATCTGTGGAAGAGCAGTTGGCAAACTTGACGGAAGCAATCGCTGGCTTGACCAAGTGCATGCAAAATCAAGATGCTAGGATCGACAAGCTAACAGACAGGGTGGGAATCTTGATGGAAGAAGAATCCACACATGCACCTAGCAAACTCCCAGAAGTTCAAGAAATTGATCCTCCCCTAAGACAAGCTGCATCTGATAAGGCTATCCCTGTCTCGTCCGAGGGGATGATTCCAATCGATCAACTGAAGGAGTCCATCGAAGGAACTATAAAAAGCAAATATGAAGTCGCTTCCAAGTCGTCCTTTACCTACGCAAAGTTGTACACTTCAAGGATCGATATGTTGAAGATGTTTGTTGGCTATCAACCTCCAAAATTTCAACAGTTTGATGGCAAAGGCAATCCAAAGCAACATGTGGCGCACTTCGTTGAGACATGCAACAATGCTGGGACTTATGGAGATTACCTCGTCAAGCAGTTTGTCCGCTCATTAACAGAAAATGCTTTTGATTGGTACACGGACCTCGAGGCTGGATCTGTTGATAGCTGGGATCAATTAGAGCAAGAATTCCTCAATCTCTTTTATAGCACGAGACGTACTGTGAGTATGATAGAACTCACAAATACTCGTCAACGGAAGAGTGAACCAGTTATCAACTTTATCAATCGTTGGAGAAATGCAAGCCTCAACTGTAAAGACAGGCTTAGTGAAGCTTCTGGCATAGAGATGTGCATCCAAGGTATGGATTGGGTATTGCGTTACATCTTGCAAGGTATCAAGCCTGGCACATTTGAAGAACTTGTAACTCGTGCACATGATATGGAATTGAGTATGTCTGCAAGTGGAAATCAAAGGTTTTCTGGCTTTGAGCCTCATGATGAAATAGAAGCAGAGGATGCTCAGAATGGGGGCAAGTATTCATCCGAAGATGAAGCTGAAGAGTCCATGCATGTTGCAATGCTCCTTAACGCACGAGCCTAAACTGCAAGTTATAACGCTCATTAACGCACGAGCCTAAACTGCAAGTTATAATGCTCCTCAACGCACGAGCCTAAACTGCAAGTTGTAATAGTTCTTGGCACATGAGTCTGTATTATATGTCATGAAGCTCCCAAAGTTTGAACTAAATCTTTAAGACGTAAAGCTCTTCAAATTCGAGCAAAGTCTTTAAGTTTCAAAGCTCTTCAAATTCGAGCAAATTGTTCAAGTTGCAAAGCTCTTCAACTATGAGCTAAATCTTCAAGTAATGAAGCTCTTGAAATTCGAGCGGAACTTCAAATTGTAAGCTAAATCTGCAAGTTGCAACGCTCCTCGAAGTACGAGCCTAAACTGCATGTCATTAAGCTCTTCAAATTTGAGCAAAATCTTTGAGTCGCAAAGCTCTCTAAAATACGAGCTTAAACTACAAGTTACTATGCTCCTTAACGCATGATCATAAACTGCACGTTACTCCTTGCCCACATGAGTCTAAACTATGTACGGTCCACCCGCAAGGTCCGCTATGTTGAAAACCTCGAAAGAGGCAGCCTAGGAAAAAGTTAGGACATATAAAACAAATAAAAAAGTCCGCTAGGTTGAAAACCTCGAAAGAGGCGGCCTAAGGCAAAAGTTAGGACATAAAAAAAAATTCTACCCAGTCTGAACTACGGTATGACCTGATCCTCTTCACCGAGGTACGTAGGCAGCTTAGAGTTTCATTCTGAGTTCAGTCGCTTAAGTTCAAAAGATACATAATCCCCCAATTGTTGTCCGAATGAAGTACAATGGAATGTCATTCATTCAATCAGTATTTGAAAATCGAGCTAGGTTACCATTCTTCTGTTAAACTAATGATACCATTTGATTTAAAGGGGGCAAGCCGCTATGGTAATGGTCTTCGTGTCAAATAAAATGAAGTCTTTAGCTCAGACGGTGTAATGGTCTTCGCTTAAGACAAAATAAATCTTTGGACCAAACGGTGTAATGGTCTTCGTGTCAAATAAAATGAAGTCTTTAGCTCAGACGGTGTAATGGTCTTCGCTTAAGACAAAATAAATCTTTGGACCAAACGGTGTAATGGTCTATGCCTCAGATAAAATGAAGTTAAATCTTCAAACAAGATGAAGTCATTAGCTTAGACGGTATAATGGTTTTCGCTCCAAATAAAATGAAGTCTTTAGCTCATACGGTGTAATGGTCTTCGCTTAAGACAAAATAAATCGTTGGCCCAGGCGGTGTAATGGTCTATGCCTCAGAGTAAATGAAGTTAAATCTTCAAACAAGATGGAGTCATTAACTTAGACAGTGTAATAGTCTTCGCTTCAAATAAAAATGAAGTCTTTAGCTCAGACGGTGTAATGGTCTTCGCTTCAAACAAAATAAATCTTTGGCTCAGGCGGTGTAATAATTTTTGCCTCAGATAAAATAAAATCTTTGAACTGGACGGTGAAATGGTCTTTGCCACAGATAAAGAAAGTCAAGTTTTCAAATAAAACGAAGTCTTTAGCTCAGATGGTGTAAAGTCTTCACCACGAACTTTTAAAGGTCTTCACTATGAACTTTTAAAGATCATAAATGTGAGCTTTTAAGGACCTTCGTGCGAACTTTTATGGGTCTTCCCCACAAATTTTTAAGATTCTTCATAGCGTGATTTTAAAGGTCTTCACAACGAGTAATCTCTCCAGTAGTCGGGCCACATTGAGAGTAATCTCTCCGGTAGTCGGTCCATATTGAGAGTAATCTCCCCAGTAGTCGTGCCATGAGAGTAATCTCTCCAATATTCGGGCAAGGATGGGTACTCATCCCCTTACACTCTAAGATTGTCTTCTACGTGCATGGATCATCTCGTTGAACAAGAACATATCCTTCTCGTTTGACCTACAAAAAAGACAAAGGAAAACAAAAAAGCACAAAAAAAAAAAAAAAATTACCTTCGCGTTAATGCTTACGAGTCCAATAAAAATAAACTCAAGTGGCTTGCAAATAATGCAAACTGATGCTCCCAAGTTGAAGAGTGGCACCCTTTATATAGATTTCTCAAGGAAGTGGTTGAGAATAAAGCCCCGATGTGGGATTATCAACTAAGACTGCTGGAACAAACTGTGTTCAATACGAATTCGATATCCATCTTCAAGTAGGAATTCAATTCACATGTAAGTCGTCGCTAGCAGAAGTTCCTAATATAGCTATATTTAATCCAAACTGCAAAATGAATGAAAGCGTGAGTAAAGAAAATAATCACCTTTGGCACGTGCTCCTCTTATGATTTTCATTCAAAACGTGAGTAATTATTACAGTTCCTAATATAGCTATGAAATCACAAGAATTCAACTTATCCTAGAGTAATCATTACAGTTGGACAAATGTATATTCCTTGTGTATTATATACGCATATAAAGGATATATGTGTTTTATGATCGTTATACTTCAAAACTCGTCACGGGGTAAGTGATTTTATGCTCCGACAAGTTTAGAGTAGGGGGCATTTGTAGGCATATAAATTTTATTAAAATTAAATCCATGAAATAAATTGGACTATATTTTAAATTCAAGATATATTGGTCCAAATAAATACTACGGGCTAATATAATTGAATTAATTATATAAGTCTAATATATGCAGATTAAATAAATAAGTCTTAATCCATTGGGCTAGCTGTCACGACCCAAAATCCATACATGGTCGTGATGGCGCATATCGTGTTACTAGGCAAGCCTACTTCTCGAAATATTACTATTAATCGATTTTAAGAATTTAATAAAACAATATCAACATTTAAATTTCTCATAAACCAAATCAACTCTAAATATAATTAATATAGAATTACGAAAACTAGCCCAAAACATCAGGGTGTCACTAAGCCATGAGCGTCTAAACTATGAATTAAGATATACAAATTGTCTAACAGTCCAAAAGAAGAATGAGAAAAGGCGTAACAAGGTCTTGTGGACGCTAGCAGCTACCTTGCAGCCTCCAAATATAGCAGGCATGAACTCAACGATCGCCGCGCTTTAAACTACCTGGATCTGCACATAAAGTGCAGGGTGTAGTATGAGTACACCAACTCAGTAGTAACAGAAATAACTAAGGAACTGAGTAGTAGTGACGAGCTAAGTGAAACAGTCCAATTATTTATTATCACAATTTTAAAAATAATAGAAATAAGCAGGTAAATTCCATAACTCAGTAAATGCCACAAAGAAATTTAACAGATAAATGCAGCAAAAAAAAAAGTAAATTCAACCTCACGACAATGTCACTCCATCACAGCACTCGCACTCAGCACTCACCACTCACCACTCAATACACTCAACACTCTACGCTCACTGAGGGTGAGTACAGACTCCGGAGGGGCTCCCAAAGCCCAAGCGCTAAGAACGGACAACTCACGTGCCAGCATATCAATACCTGGATCTGCACGGTCAACTCACGTGCTACGCGGACAACTCACGCGCTATGATATCAATGCCTGGACCTGCACGGTCAACTCACGTGCTACACGGACAACTCACGCGCTATGATATTAATATACTCACAACCAGGACCTCTTCCTCACTCAATCATGTACCTCACTAGCCTCACCATCATCAACAAATAAGGGAACAAAACCCACATCAAGTATCACAACATATTAGCACATAACAGAGACTAAGGTAAACATGTACAATAATTTCTATGACTGAGTACATATAATGTGAGCACGAATAAAGCCTAAGCATGATCTCTAACATGAAAGCAAACAAGTTTGACAACAAGTAACTACGTAAACACAGATGATGGTAATGAGGCCTCACGGGACGAACCAAGTCTCAATCCCCCGGGGGAATATACCTACACGCCCGTCACCTAGCGTGGGTATCACCTCAGAACAGTCACATGATATCAAATTCTCCGGGTTTATACCCTCAAAGCCAGAGTTAAAACTGTTACTTACCTTAATAGCGTAAAATCCTACTCCGGAATATCCTCATCCCTCGACTCGGTCTCCAAAAGGTCCGAATCTATCCAAGATATTGAATAACACGTTCTAATTAATCTAGGCGAATAATTTCATAATCTTAAGACAAGTCAAAATTAAAATCAACCTAGATCCCATTAATAAAAACTAGTACACCAAATTGTTAACCGAAATAGCCAAAACATTAGCTTCTGAAATAACTCTACAGTTCTATTATACTACTTCTTATACTGGAATCCACCACTATCTTAATATACAATTTCACATGTCATCATCATTACACATTCATGTTCCTTCTCCACTATTAATCACATAGTAGATAATCATTTTGTATTTTACATTTAGAAGTCCCTTTCCAGTATATTTCCATTTCAATACACTGCATTAACATTAGTTCCATGACAAGATTTTACTTCCACCAATCATTAGCTTAATATTACTCTCAATCATGACATCATGATTTCCTATATTTCTATTCTTAAATATAGTAGTAAGGATTTCAAGTAGCAGTAGTTTCATATTGTTTGGCAGAATTTCGAAAAGGCAGTGACGGAACGGAGTCTGTGTCCAGTTTTCAATCCCGAATTCATCTTTACAATTACAAATCCAAATATAATCACTAACATGCTATTATTATATAGTAACTAGTATGCCTATTACTCATGGCATAAGCATAAATTCATATCTCCTATACTACCATAATTATCAATTGACAAAAATTAATTGAACAAAAATACACTGAAATCTTGTAATACCTGCGCTAACCAACGTTTCTCGTTTGCGTAGTTTTTCTCCCGATGCTAAAGAGTCTTAGCCCTTTTTCTCAAAAGTACTGTCGTCAATTTCCAAGACTAAAACTTGCTATTTTTTTTTCCTAAAGTTAATACCCTAGCAGTCATCTATTCCCACTTTGTAGAGGCTTTGGACGTGAAGTCCTTAAAAGGTGGTTGGGTCCATTTTCCTCCTATTCTATTATTAGCACAACCAACCTAAGTCAGCTAAATAAGTAAATCAAAACATTATCCCCTAGCCCCTCATTTAATACACTATTTTATATATCGTCATAACCAATTCCCTCTCACTTTCTTAATATTCGATCTGATAGGTTTTAATTCTCCTCTAAAAGTTAATAAGTATATAAAAAACATATTTCGGGTTATTACATTCTCCCCCACTTAAACAAGCGTTCGTCCTCGAACGAGTCAAAAAAAAAGACACACCTGAAACCACAGAATCTGAAGCAATAACGTCTGGCCTGGCGGGAAAGGCATAGAAACGGGCCTGACCACCCCCCGATTTTCCTCCCCCTCTCGGGCCACCCATAGCTGACTGGGCTCCGCCCCTAGTTGACTGGGTAGGTGGTGGAGGAACTGATGCTGGTGCCGGCGGCCGAGCACCCTGATGTGGAGTTCCACCCGACAGCCTAGGGCAGTATCTCGCAATGTGGCCAAAATCCTCGCACTCGAAACAACCTCTCCTCTGGCGAAACTGCTGCTTCTGATGTCCAAAAGAATTACTTGATGATACCTGAGCGGGCGGGGCATAATGAGAACCCTGCTGAAACTGAACTCCCTGAAGAGCACCACTGAAACCACCCTGACCACGAGGCCTCTTACTCTCCCTCTCAGCCCTCTCTTGACCTCGAACCATCTCAATTTGTCGAGCAATGTCGACGACTACATCGAAAGTAGAACCAGATACTCTCTCTCTCTCTAGTCATAAGCAATCGAAGCTGAAAACTGAGACCATCTACAAACCTCCTGATCCTTTCTCGGTCTGTGGGAACCAACCAGACCGCATGACGAGCCAACTCAGAGAACCGCATCTCGTACTGTGTAACAGACATCTCACCCTGACGAAGCTGCTCAAACTGCCTACGCAACTCCTCTCTACGGGACTCAGGTACAAACTTCTCCAGAAAGAGAGTGGAGAACTGCTGCCAGGAAAGGGGCGTTGCGCCAACCGGCCTATGTCTCTCGTAAGCCTCCCACCAATTAAGTGCAGCCCCAGAAAATTGGAAAGTAGTGAATGAACCCCGCTAGTCTCCAGAATACCCGCGGTCCGAAGCATCCTCTGACACTTGTCCAAGAAACCCTGCGCATCCTCACCCTCAGCACCACTAAATGACGGAGGCTGGAGTCTCCCGAACCTCTCCAATCTACGCTGCTCATCATCAGGCATGACTCTAACCACAAAATCCTGGGCAGCTCCAACCGGCAGGGCCGGAGGTTCCCCCGGTGTCTGATGTCCTTGAACAACCTGCTCAGGTGTGCGGGCGACGGGAGTCTGAGTGCCTCCCCCGGCCTGAGAAGTAGTTGCGGCCGTAGTAGCTAAAGCCGCCTGAGCAAGGCCCGTACATACTGACAAAATATGGGCCAAGGCTTCTTGAAGGCCCGGAATTACAATAGGCACAGGGGGTGCCTGGGCTGGTCTCGCCGGAATATCTACCTCCGGGACCGGATCCTGGGTGAGTACAACTGGGGGAACTGTAGGTGCTGCCCGAGTTGTTGCGCCGGCGATATCTCTGCCCCTACCACGGCCTATACTGCGTCCTCGGCCTCTCGCGGCCCGAGTTGATGACTGTCCCTCCTGACCGGTAGCACGAGTCCTCACCACTGTGAGAGAATGAAATAAGAGATGTTCAGTTACTAGAATACACAGAACGCACGATAAGAATCCAAGAATGTGAAATTTCATAAAGGTTATGCAGCATCTCGAAGATAAGTACAGACGTCTCCGTACCGATCCTCAAGACACTACTAAACCCGCTCATGACTCGTGAGACCAATATAACCTAGGCTCTGATACCACCTTGTCACGACCCAAAATCCATACATGGTCGTGATGGCGCCTATCGTGTTACTAGGCAAGCCTACTTCTCGAAATATTACTATTAATCGATTTTAAGAATTTAATAAAATAATATCAACATTTAAATTTCTCATAAACCAAATCAACTCTAAATATAATTAATATAAAATTACGAAAACTAGCCCCAAACATCAAGGTGTCACTAAGCCATGAGCATCTAAACTATGAATTAAGATATACAAACTGTCTAACAGTCCAAAAGAAGAATGATAAAAGGCGTAACAAGGTCTTGCGGACGCTAGCAGCTACCTTGCAGCCTCCAAATATAGCCGGCCTGAACTCAACGATCGCCGCGCTTTAAACTACCTGGATCTGCACATAAAGTGCAGGGTGTAGTATGAGTACACCAACTCAGTAGTAACAGAAATAACTATGGAACTGAGTAGTAGTGACGAGCTAAGTGAAACAGTCCAATTATTTATTATCACAATTTTAAAAATAATAGAAATAAGCAGGTAAATTCCATAACTCAGTAAATGCCACAAAGAAATTTAACAGATAAATGCAGCAACAACAAAAGTAAATTCAACCTCACGACAATGTCACTCCATCACAGCACTCGCACTCACCACTCAGCACTCACCACTCAATACACTCAACACTCTACGCTCACTGAGGGTGAGTACAGACTCCGGAGGGGCTCCCAAAGCCCAAGCGCTAAGAACGGACAACTCACGTGCCATCATATCAATACCTGAATCCGCACGGTCAACTCACGTGCTACGCGGACAACTCACGCACTATGATATCAATGCCTGGACCCGCACGGTCAACTCACGTGCTACGCGGACAACTCACGCGCTATGGTATTAATATACTCACAACCAGGACCTCTTCCTCACTCAATCATGTACCTCACTAGCCTCACCATCATCAACAAATAAGGGAACACAACCCACATCAAGTATCACAACATATTAGCACATAACAGAGACTAAGGTAAACATGTACAATAATTTCTATGACTGAGTACATATAATGTAAGCACGAATAAAGCCTAAGCATGATCTCTAACATGAAAGCAAACAAGTTCGACAACAAGTAACTACGTAAACACAGATGATGTCCATGAGGCCTCACGGGACGGACCAAGTCTCAATCCCCCGGGGTATATACCCACACGCCCGTCACCTAGCGTGGGTATCACCTCAGAACAGTCACATGATATCAAATTCTCCGGGTTTATACCCTCAAAGCCAGAGTTAAAACTGTTACTTACCTTAATAGCGTAAAATCCTACTCCGGAATGTCCTCGTCCCTCGACTCGGTCTCCAAAAGGTCCGAATCTATCCAAGATATTGAATAACACGTTCTAATTAATCTAGGCGAATAATTTCATAATCTTAAGACAAGTCAAAATTAAAATCAACCTAGATCCCATTAATAAAAACTAGTACACCAAATTGTTAACCGAAATAGCCAAAACATTAGCTTCTGAAATAACTCTACAGTTCTATTATACTACTTCTTATACTGGAATCCACCACTATCTTAATATACAATTTCACATGTCATCATCATTACACATTCATGTTCCTTCTCCACTATTAATCACATAGTAGATAATCATTTTGTATTTTACATTTAGAAGTCCCTTTCCAGTATATTTCCATTTCAATACACTGCATTAACATTAGTTCCATGACAAGATTTTACTTCCACCAATCATTAGCTTAATATTACTCTCAATCATGACATCATGATTTCCTATATTTCTATTCTTAAATATAGTAGTAAGGATTTCAAGTAGCAGTAGTTTCATATTGTTTTGCAGAATTTTGAAAAGGCAGTGACGGAACGGAATCCGTGTCCAGTTTTCAATCCCGAATTCATCTTTACAATTACAAATCCAAATATAATCACTAACATGCTTTTATTATATAGTAACTATTATGCCTATTACTCATGGCATAAGCATAAATTCATATCTCCTATACTACCATAATTATCAATTGACAAAAATTAATTGAACAAAAATACACTGAAATCTTGTAATACCTGCGCTAACCAACGTTTCTCGTTTGCGTAGTTTTTCTCCTGATGCTAAAGAGTCTTAGCCATTTTTCTCAAAAGTACTGCCGTCAATTTCCAAGACTAAAACTTGCTTCTTCTTTTTTTTCTAAAGTTAATACCCTAGCAGTCATCTATTCCCACTTTGTAGAGTCTTTGGACGTGAAGTCCTTAAAAGGTGGTTGGGTCCATTTTCCTCCTATTCTATTATTAGCACAACCAACCTAAGTCAGCTAAATAAGTAAATCAAAACATTATCCCCTAGCCCCTCATTTAATACACTATTTTATATATCGTCATAACCAATTCCCTCTCACTTTCTTAATATTCGATCTGATAGGTTTTAACTCTCCTCTAAAAGTTAATAAGTATATAAAAAAAACATATTTCGGGTTATTACACTAGCCCATTTAGTTGGGCTACAAATGATGAGCCCACTTTATTAGGCCCAATATGCCATTTTCCTAGAGGCCCAGTTTGGTGCCACGTGTCAAATGACGTGGCACGCCAAGTCAAGCGAAAGAGCCAATAGGATCGTGCCACGTGTCAAAATGACACAGCATGACAAGTCACATTAAAAGACCAATGAAACCGCGCCACGTGTGCAAGTGACATGTTCTGGCCAATCAAATACGGCCATGTCATGCTTCAATTTGATTGGTTGGAAAGAGTTTGTTCTTATCATAACTCTTCTCTCCCACAACTATAAATAGGGGTCTTCATAACTCAGAAAAGGGACCAGAAGTTATAACAAGAAGCAAGAAGGAGCTCGTGGATCAAACGTTGCGGATTTCTCTAAAAGCTACAAGCATTCAAGTGTTCTAAGGATTAAAAGATCAAGACGAAGATTCAAGAACAGGTTGCAAGCCCTTGGATTAAAAATACGTCAAGATCAAGATCAGGCCTCAAGCACGTGGATTAAATCAAATAAAATTCAAAGATTAAGCTCAAAAGCTCTTTTATTAACGGTTGAAAAGAAGAATCAGAGGATTCATAGAGATTGTAACACTCAAATATTCGAAATAAAATACTACGATTGTTGCAATATTTTTCGGTCTTGATTTTATTTTCTCGACGCAAATTTATTGTCTACAACCTTAAAATATGCTATTATAATATTTGTGTGGCTATAAAAACTTCTCATCTAAGACAAAATAAATAGTATAAATTTTATTGTTTTTAAATATAATAATATTGTATAATTCTTTTTGGAACGAATTAATATGAAATAATATTAGGTAAACGGAAACGGGAAGAGTACTAAATAATTATAGTTTATTACCTTTTTTTCTTTCTTGTCTCTAATTTCTGATTGGGTAGTTAGAGTGAAAGTGAAGTTGATTTTGGATGAGGACAGAGACTTAAATTCTTTTGGACTACAATAGAGTGTAATAATGAAAGGATGGTGCATGAAATTGGTTACCATCTATGATCTACCAATTGAATAAATAAAATTAAAAACGAAAAAAAGGTGCTAATGAAAACTTGCTGAAACTACACAATTAAGGTGTCGCAGTTATCTAATAATTGTTGTAGTGCCATTTTAATTATATTTGGTCATGTACGTATGTAGTTTGTAATAGAACTTATTCTATCAAATTTAAGATCTTCTTAGTATTTAATCATATATTTGTTAATCTGCTCTTACACTTAATAATTTACACATGGGCTGAGGTTCAAATAAATTAGATATAAGTTCGAACCGTCATTTCTCAATTCTTCATTGGGTTAACAGCTATGGGCTATGACTCATGGTGTTATGTGTTCCTGGAATTATCCTTTGACAATACAGGGACAATCAAGCCTCTAATTAGCGATATGGCAAGAACATCAACAAAGATTAAAAGGTCGATTTCTCCTTGATATCCTTCACATATCTCTGGTGGCTCCTAAAGTCACATGAAAGAGCAAAAAAAATCATGTACGAAAATAAGATTTGTTCGAACTTGTTTAATCTCGACACTTTGTCTGATTTGCTTATATCCTTTTAAATTCTAGTTCTCCTCAACTTTATGCAGAAATAATATCATGATAAAAGATAGTCATTTTAGATTTTACATAATTCAGCTCTCCCGAGTCCCAACCCTTAGAACAACATCATTAAACTAAGCCGGAAACGTATCTCCACCAGATACACTCTAAGAAGAAAATGTAACAACGATTTCGGTTTCAGCTTCAGCTTCAGCAATAAATAACTATCTGCAACTTTACACAGAACACTTCAATGGGACAAAAGGAAAGTAACACATCAGGTAAAGATGTGCCGCTGAGAAACAAACTTGGAAACTTTCAAACATTTCAAGGCGAAGATGGACCCGATAGCCTCAGTTGCGCCACCAAAACATCAGCAACTGGATCTCACGGCAAAGCAACTTGAGCAAATTAGACAGCGTTATGAGCGTTTCCTTCCAGTCCCCCTTGATAAATATCATAGGCCATCCAAAACTTCTCGACTCATTTTATTCATATACCTCATTGAGGTCATTGTTGATCATCTCTATAATCGGGGTTCTCCTTCAAGATGACAAAGCCTTCAAGAATGGGCGAGAGCGGAATGTATCTGAGCATTGACAACAAATATGAGTAAGACAAGGAGCTATAGGAACTACACTGTTAAAATATTATGACTGAGTCAGTTGAAATGCATTTTTTTTTTTAATGTCTGCAAAATGCATATCAAATTCCAAAGCATAAGAAGAAGAATACTTCTCGGTTGCTAGCTCAGCTCGATCACCGGCAGCAAGGAGAACCGGGGTTGAGTGGGTCTGGAAACCAGTAATGGTCTTGGGTCGACCTGCCTGACCTACAACATCAACAGCTTGGCCAACACGGACAGGAACCGACAAGGGTTTCAAATTTTCATCCACAGTCAGCAGCATCCTCGGCTATGAAGCCAGAGTACAGGAAACAAATTTAGGAGCTGACAGGGGAAACCAGAACAGGATAAAAAAGAATATGCTTGTTCAACAGATAGCAAACCTGCATAGCTAAAGTGAGGAAATATAGCACGTAGTGATATTTCCCCAAGATAATGGCCTTCATATCAAGACATGCATGCAGCATAGTTACCAGTCCAGCTAATGCAGTCCTGAAAAGGTTCAAAGCTGGTCAGCTATGCAGCTCTACATAGGATCAAAGAGAGCTAGTATATTAAACTTGAGCTGTATTCTATCGATCAGCCAACTAGCTCAATCATCTGAATACTGATTAGTCATATTTTTTATTTAAAATCAGTTAAAGAACAAATCTACAGCACAGACTGCAAAAGAATTGGCATTCAACAAGTTAGTGCTGAACTTTGCAGTTTAATGCACCAATGTTCACTGTTACACATCAAGATGAGAACTCTTCTTCATTGCATAAGAAAAATCAGTTTCAACTCGTGTGGTGGATTATGCATTTGAGCGCTTTGTGTAGAGACTAGATAATGCTTGCCCTTCCAAACATCAATATGAAGAACCACATACAAGTTGTAGAAGAGAGGGCTTACGGAGATAACAGAAAATGTTCAGAATGATATGGTGAGAGAGTTAACAATCCCTTTCCCAAATGAACAAGACCCTGGGCAATCCGCACCTGCAGAAGTAGTGATGCCAATGATCAGAGCAAGGGATCGTAATTGAATATTACAGGAGCCAAAACAGAACTAAGAAAATTAGTTCTTACGCAGAAGAGAAGGTTGGCTTCTTTGTAATAGTAACTGGAGAGATTGCGCAGCATGCCAGCTATTCTGGCATTGTTTGTTCCTGCACCTATCAATCCCAAGGAAATGATAGCAGCCTACAAACATTATTTAAATAAGCAGTTGAGATTTGAGAAGGAAAAAAATCTATAGTAACACAAATATCTACTTTCTGCTGTTCCTCAAATATACCATAGCTACTTCGGAGTCTGAATCATGACTAAGCCTGCTCAGAGTGTCCATCACATTGACCTGTCCAAGCCACCAAGGAGTAAAAGGTATGCTGGTATGTGAGAAACGAGAGAAGAAAAAGCCTGGGCATCTACTGCTTCTGATAATATTTTCAGTAACTTTAACTCTAAAGAAGCAACAGAAAAAGGACAATATGAGGTCAATGATACATATATTTTCAAATATTACCTTTGGATTTGAAATGCAGAGGAGGGCAAGAGCCAAAGGAACTGCTCTTCTGATATTTTGCTCTCCATACTGTAAAAGGTGTTCTAGCGAGCGTATGGCCATCTCAAGCCCCAATTCTTCAGCCATTGCCACCATTGCAATACCAAGGACGGCAGGTCCCTGGAAGGTTTCACCCTTCTCAAAATGTTGGGCACATTGACCAAGAAAATGTTGGACCTGAGACATTGAAACTTTCAGCTATTGCTGTTACTCTCATGAAACCACTTAAAAGCGCAAGTCTTGAACTACCTTGAGCACATTGCCTGTCCCAGCATAGGCACAAGAAAGCAGGGTCATATCACAATGTTTTCTAATCTTTTCATTGAAAGTCTTTGAGACCTCAGCTGTAGCCTCGACACTTTCCTATAAATAATGGCAGATGGATCCAAAATCATCATGGCAAGAAAAAAGGTTCCGCAAGATCTAACAGTTCACTACAAGAACATTGATCAACAAATATCCAGGCTATTGGGATACTAACGATTAAGAACAAATATTTTTCGTTTCACAGTTAATTCTATATAGCACACAAAATATTGTTACCTGTTTTCCAAGATACAGGAGACCAAGACCAAGAGGCAACAGCCGGGCAAAGGGCTCGCCTAATTCTGACTCACTTCTTTCCATCAATGCAAATATAATTGCCTGAGCAATCTCTTCATTGCACGAACCCACATATACCAATCCCAATGATATAGCAGTAAAGGCAAGCACATCAAGGGAAGCCTTACTATCTCCAAGTATTGGAGTCAATTTACTACGGATCTGAAAATCAGTGAAGTCAATTAAAAATAGTCGTATATCTCTAGAATTTTCCGCTTTACCAAATATAAGGTTTTTATACAGTAGACCTATTGCTAAACTAGTAAACTACAAAAGAGTTTCATGTCCACACAAACCAAAAGATAACTAGGAACTCAACCTGCTCATTCTGAGAACCAGCATAAGCAAGACCAAGGCCCATTATAGCACCAATTCTAATTGAAGGGTCCTCTTTGTCTATGTACTCAGCTAGAAGTGCCAATGCCTGCTCAAAAGAATTAAATTAAAATCCAGGGGTAGCATGTTTTGCAGAAGAAACACAGTGAAACACGACATCAAGGAGCTCACAGGATCACATTCGTTCTTGATACCGCAGTTTACAATCCCAACTCCTAATAGTGCACCGGCAATGACATGGGTATCAGTACTATGGAAATACTTGTCAATTTGTGCAAGACCAGAATCAACATCCCAAAGCAGGATCATACCCTAAATGTTTAGGCAGGAACAAGCATTAACTCATGATAGATAATGAAAAAAGAATAGTGACACCCGACCAATAAAACTACGCACCAGACTTGCTGCAGCACTAGCTTTTCCATGTTCTTTATTTTTGAAAAGCCAGCTTGTCGAGGCACCACCACTTGACCCCTCTGATGGTACAGTCATCAACTTATCCTGGAACAGAAATATAAAGTGAATAGAGTATGTAATATCCAGATATATATGTGTGTGTGTGTATATATCCAGCAGAACCCACTATATACCTGACCAAAGCCAGCATTCACGAAGGCATTGACAAATGTAGAGGCCAAATTTTGTCTTGCTGAATCCACATTTGCCCCTGCACTAGCCCGACCATCGAGCAAATGTGGCTGATAAATTAAAACAAAGGGAATCAGCACAAATTTTGGTTACCAATGTCTTCTGTCAACAGCACACACCTCCCAGGCAATGTCAGTTCATATATTTCAATTAAGGAATAGAGAAGATATGCAACAGTAGATGCAAAAACAAACATAATTAGGAGGAAAGGATATATTAACAAGTGCAAACCTTGTAAATGTCATCAGGGGTTTTTGGTTCCATGACCTCAATATCACGAGCAAGTGTAAGATAGCCTTCACTTAATTTAGCATTGTTAATAATCTCCTGCAATCCTTCTCTTTCTTCATCTTCTGCACACATCTCTTCATCAAGCTCAAATGTCTGACCCTGCATTTCCGAACATTAAATCAGCAATCTGAGATGAAGCATCAAAGACAAAACAGATTTATGTCACAAGCTATAAATCTTGCACAAATAACTCTTAGGGCAGGGGATACGGGGTCAGGAGAGAAATTATTCGGAAATAAAGGGAAGAGAGGACGTGGCAAGGAAAATTCACACAGCGAAATCGTGAGCCGGAAAATGACGAACGGAATAGAATAATGGAGAACTTACATGGCGAGCAAGAATGTAACAGAACTGCTTCTTCCGCAAAAGATCATCACACGATGTAAAAACTTGCTTTACATACTGCAAACAGATGCAAACCAAGAAAAAATAATCAACTTATACCCAAATTTCAATTTTAGAATCTATAGATCCACTAGACTGTAATTTACAAGAAAACAGATCCATTAGACTTTAGCAAACATCCTACACTCTAACAAGCGATGTTCCTTTTGAAGAACGTAAGAGAACGAGAATAGAATTAAAAAGTGCATACCTGCATATTATCCAGGTATAGTGCAGTCACTAGCGCACTTGGATACTCCTCAAATTTCATATAGATAGTGTATGCAATATCAAGGACCAACATGTCATCAGGTCCAGGAAGGTATCTGTTAGACAGCAAAAATCATGAATTCTAATGCAGAGGTCATGGAGAATCTAATGTAGACATTAGACAATATTGAGGACACAGGAAATCGCCAGCAGAAAACACACAAAAGAAAGGATGTATCACTATTTTTTTTTTTTTTTGGGTTTGATACATTGTATCTGTCTTTATATCTGGAAAAGAAGGCACCAGAATTTTACTCCTAGGCTTCCACCAAAGAGGAAGGAATACACAACTAAAGCAAGCTGAGAATCGGAAAGAAGGCCTTCCGAGGCACTTTGCTGCTCAAGAGAGACCGAAAATTTGCATTATATTAAACTATACTAGTTAATCAGAACACAACGCAATAATTCAGACTTCACTTCCACAAAGTTATCCACTCTCAAATATAGGCTTGCAAGGGGCAATGAGCAAGGATCTCATCAGTACCCATAGAGAAAATGCCTTCACTTTAGTCTCGTAGAAAGACCCAACAGACAATAACCATGCTTCAGACTCTCCCTAATATCCTTTCCTATTGCAAATTTCATTCGTCAATGATAAATTCTTTTGAATAATTGTGTGAACCAACAATTTTTACAGAATAAAGTTTCTTAGGAAGTGGAAGGCCCTCGTCTCCAAAAGGTTAAAAGGTAAGCATAAATAATCAAAAAGACTTCTAGGCAATGCTCAAGGGCAATGAATCAGTATAGCTGTAGGAACATCACATAAACGCATATCATCAGTTCTAATACAGGCTAATGAACTAGGTCTAGTATTTAGGTAGAGAAGGCCAGGGGCAAAGAGGCGCATTATCCACCGAGTTCCAAAGCTTGATACAAAGGATTTGCAGGTATCAGAAAAAGGTCTCTTTCTAAGCAATTCATCAATTTTAGTTAAGAACTCCGAATTTACAACCCAACGCGATGTAGCCACAAATAACACTATGTATGTAAATGTTCATAGCGCTAGAGTGGTTCCGCATTCCTGGTCAGCTTTCCTTTGGTCGGACTTTCTTACTGCGGCAATAGACCAGCCCCACTATTTACGTTAGTTTCATTATCAAGTGAACACCGAAACTTATGGGTTGGTAGGAACTGCAGATAAGAGTGAAAGATGAGAATAATTAAAAGCATAAACACTACACATTGACGTAACTCCAGGAAATCTAATTTGGCCAAGAGATATTCAGAGGATTCGTATATGCTAACAGAAACTCCAAAATTGTGTCCTGAGCAAACTTACTTGGCCGAACTGGTGAGATAGGAGCACGTCCTTTTGTAATTTGTACTATCAACATGCTCGACTAAAAGATCAAGATCTTCCACCTGAAATTATTCAAAAAAGATACCTCGCCAGTGACTCGCATAGAAACAACATATAATTGTGTAAGGGCAGGAGAGAAACAAATACCTCCATTAAAAGATCGACAGCCTCAGGTTCAGCATTATGCTGCATTGCAGAATAAGATAGCAGTCAAAAATTGGTAGCCTTTAAACAAAGGAAAAGAGATGAAAAGCAATCTAACCTTCCCCATCAGAACAGGATAAAAGGAAGGAAACCTTTATAGATCTATCCTGCAACTCAACTACAATTAAATATGCAAAATGATACCTTCATGTGAAAAGCAACAATTTGTTGCACAAGCTCCATTAGATCATCAATTGGGCCTTCTTCACCCTGAAATAGTTTACACATCATAAGAACGGAAACAAAAAAGCTGATTAAAACCTCATTTCAAAAGTTATTGCATGATGTAGGTGTAAAAAAGTATGTTATCACGTTCACAAAATATCGCTACTTTTTATTTGAATAAATTAACAATAAAGTTTAGATAAATGCCACAATCTTCAAGCAAAAGATTTGAACACATAAATTATTGTCCAGGTAAGAGAAACAATGACTTGTAAAAAGATGATAATAGGTACATATGTACAGTAGCAGGAAAGTTAGCCTGAATTGCATATGCATAAAGTAACCAAACTCTAAACAAAGCATGAACAACAGAAGCTGTAGAAAAAAACATTAAAATATTCTTCTAATACCTTACACAACTTAAGAAATGAAGGAAAACAAACCTGCCGTTTTGCATACTCTTGCGAAATTTCTCCAGCCAAGTTCCTGTAGAAACAGTCAGTTATCCAGTACTTGAGTGGAAAAATGGATTAGGTAAGAAATGGGAAATGAAACACACTAATTCACACACAGAGTAACCTGCCTAGAGCTAGTATCTCAATCAGACACCCATCTCATGAATTGCAATGGATAACCAGCATTAACATCACACAACAGTATAGACACACTTCTCGGATGAGGGTGACGGTGATGTCCGGGTCAGTTTGCGCCCAACCCCCAATCGGACAGCATACTAAATCCCATAGTAGATGGGGCCATACTGAATGTTGTAGATGGGATTCGGATTAGGAATCTCCATATTATTACTCCTACAGCTCAACGCCCCACCCCTTGCGGACAAGGGCAAAGATACACTTTACTACCGCTAAGCGTTTCTTACCACTTAAAATGGACCAAAACTCATAAAAATCTGTAAGAGTTTATTTCCTGATCCTACATCGACTTAACATGCAACTGCACTAGGTCATCATTGATGTCTGCCAAGACTGGGAATTAATATAAATGAGCCTATTTAAGGGCCGTACAGCACAAAAAAGATGCAGATTTTCTGAAGTCAGATACTGGTTTGCAATATAAAAATTAGCCCTAGGCACCCAGCCTAGTGGATTTGATAAAAAAAAGATACTGGTTTGCTATTACAAAGTAAGTTCTAAGATAATCATAATAATATAAACATGGGAAAAACAAAGAGGATATGTATACTTGAATACGTGTTTAAAAGGATAACGTTACTAGATGTCAAGCATACCTAACGTATTCATGTCCCCAGGAACCAATATCACCTTGAGAACCCAACAGTCTATACTTCAAGCTCTCCTGTAAGAACCAATAAATTAGTAATAGTCATAAAATAGATTAAAAAGTTGTTAAAGTGGCCAACACGAGTAATAGAATATCAAACATGCATAATTATTAGTAATCCATAAATAGAACATACCCTTTCTCCTTCAGCAGACATTGTCAATGCCAAAACAGAAAGTATATCTGCCAGAAGTTTCTGCATGCAATTGAAGTTGCGTGAGTGAAATTTATTCAACTTATACAACGATTAAGTGCAATGCCAGTTCCATACCTTCAAATCCGAGTCTGACATTTTCTCATAATATCCCTTTAGTGTTCCATAGTGGGGACGCAAGAACTTTAATGGTTTTGGAACTGATGTCATCGAGCTTGTTGATGTACGAATTTCCTGTCTATAACATAGGAAAGATGAATAAGCAAAAGAGACAAAAAAGAGACGTCCTTGCTTATGCAAAGGAAAGATCCTAAAAAGTTCAAGGATTGAAGATTTAAACTGGGATCTGATTTCTCATTCAAACTGAGAAATATGCATGCTTCATAATGCATGCCGCGCATGCTAATTCAACAAAGAGCTATCTTTTACACATCCATAAATTTATTTGCCATCGCGTTAATGCCTAACCGATGGATGTCTAAGGACTTCCAAAGGAGGTTGCAGCTCTTTCTGAAAAAGTTCCCAAAAGAAAATGCCAGCTAACGATAAACTTGCACCTATTACATTTGATATTCAAGATCACTCTGCTAATAGCTGTAAGCATATAAACCAATTCGTCCGGGGAAATAAAGAAAGAGGAAAGGGGGAATGTTGGACAATCTGCAACGTGCTATTACCAATAATGAAACAAGGCACCTTAGAGCAGTAAGGGCAACTTCTACTGTCTCCCAAGACGTCAAATAAACCCAAGCATGCAAAAAAAAGGAATCCAGAATAAAGTAGAATACAAAAGCCCCAAAACACTTCCTATTAAAGTTCAAACTTAAGCTCAACAAAAGCAAGTACCTTTTACACTATCTATAGCTGTAAATGTTGTCCAACTTAAATGGGAATTCAGCAGCTGACCTCAACAACTACCCCTCAATCCCAAATTAGGGGGACTTCAATATCCAATTTATGGTATATATAGATTCACATGTACTAAAAGAAACTACAAATAGAAAGGAGCGAAAGAAATACCTCATGCTTTCAAGGGCAACCTTCTGTAATCCTGGATCAGTGTCTTGAACTCTCTCCACATACAGTTCCAATTGCTGCTTCAATGCCAAATCCTCCTCCGACTAATCCCACCAAAATCAATAAATAAACAAAAGATACAATTAAAACATAAACTGACAATTCCATTCGAGTTCAGTGACTGCTCAGTTGCTTTGATACTTACGAGATCTTCGTCTTTCTTATCATCCTTCTTCTTTGGGTCCTTAGAAGGAACCTTAATGGTGGCCTCTTCTCTGGCGGACTTGTCACCGCCGGCGCTACCGCTAGCACCTGTACTGTTTGGATCCGGAGTCTTTGACATTTTTAGCTAAAACCCTAGCAGAGAAATTACAAAGATATAAGTATAAATTATCGAAGTGAATTGTGTAAATAGCTTAGTTTTTATTCAAATACAGGTGAACATACAGGAAGAAAACGAGCACTGACTATAGAAGAACAAAGGTTTTCGTTTTCAGCAAGCAAAGGTTTGTACTTTGGTTTTCCTTGGACTTTGTTATATCTGCAGACAAACGAGGGAAGAAGTGAACCGGATCCGGGCAGGATTTATGGGCTTTCCACTTTAACGGCTCATTACTCTTTTAAGCCCAAAAAAAGTATTTGTTTGGTGGATGATTTGCATAAATAGCACATTTCGGTTGGGATTTTAATTTTGCTTGCTCCATGGGCAGAACTTCTAGTTTAACAAATGTTGCCCTCGCTTTTCCATGGGCAACACTTTTAATTGACTGGTTTTCCCATGGTGTAAGATGGGTAAAAAAAATCTAGACCATTTATTTTCAAGGTCATTGAGTGTAATTTCCTATTGTTTGTCTTTTTAGTGGTTTAATAGCTGCACTTTTGGGTTTACTGTTGGATTCAGTAGCCGAGAATTGCTGAGAAGACTTAACCGAAATAGCCTCCCATCTAAATATGTAAACTAAAATAGCCGATGAAGGTATAATATATACATAATTTATAATTATATGTGTATAATTATGTATAATCAATGTATAATCTATGTATATATCTAGAAAAAGTAAATAATGATTATGATCGGCTATTTGTGTAAAGATCCCAAAAAAATCAGTAAATCCTGGTAGGGCTTTCCACTTTAACAGCCCATCTTGGATTATGACGGGGTATTTGAAGCCCAATTGTATAGTTTTGGTCTGTTTGAAGAGCTGCACAAATTAGACAAACGAACCTCGATCTTATTGTTCAAAGCTTAGGAAACTTCAAACTTCAACATAGACCAGGTAATTGAGTACGGTGAGGTAATCTGTTGGCAGTTGGGACTTGGGATTAGGCCTGCTGTTTGCAGACTGAATAATGATTAATGCGTATGCAAAGTTGTTTTTCTTAGCAAGGTAGTAGGAGACAAGGATAAGGGAGGGAAAACAAAAGTAATTAAAGGTGAAATCATTTCAAATTTGTAAGTTCAAATTTGAAAAAAAGTAGATTCTCCGAAACGAACGGCAAAATTACTTATTATAGTAAAATTGAATTGTAGTTGTGTATACAATCGAAATTGAGCTCGCCTACGACATGGTAGGTCAGGCTCGGAACATGGAAATAAAGGACTAAAGATTGACCTAAAGTCCCATTGGGCTAGAACCCGGGATCAGAACGCCTGCATTCGAGAATATCGAGGCCGATCCCGGAATCGATCCTAGCCCCGAACGAGCTCGAAGCAACATTGTTAGCATAGACAACAGTGGACCGAAAATATCCGTGACCGATCAGATATTACGGCGGGAATCTCGACACTTATCAGTAAGGACCGGCAATCAGCTAATCAAGAAACCTTTTACCTTTTATAGAATATTATATAAAGGGGGTCTGATAATTGCATTCCAAAGCAATACATTATTATTTGTCTCTTTAAGCTTTTATTCTTCAGTATTTTGATACCGACAACGACAAGATCTAAGACAACAAGGAAAAGATCTTATACAACATATACAGCTAATTTCAATAGTTGTATAGAAAAAACTTATACTAAAGATCCATATAAAAGGCTGAGAATAGCTTTCGCGTATCTGATGGAGGATTCATTAATGAATGGAGACTGAACATGTTACATATTGTATCAATAATTATGTACCTACTAATCAAGCACGCATCCCCTATAGATTCGGAATATGGAAAATTCACTATTCATGCGAGCAGTCACTAAACTCGAATGGAATTGTCAATTTAGCATAACCTTCCGAACGGACCCGATTGACGCTAGTTCGCATGTGGCTATCGACCCATAGATAATGCCGGCCTGCTGAAAGGTTTGCTCCAGTTGTGGTATTGGCTGTTCCAAAGGGTAACAAGGATTGCGCCAAGGTGGCGACCAGCTATTGAATTCTTCCCAGGTGTACTCGTACCCCAGACCGAAAGTGGTGCCATGTTTCTTGATCTTTATAGGTTTGGAGATCCCTTGGAGGTTCCTGCCGAGCCCTTTACCAGGCTCGTACCCACTCTAGCTCAGTATACTCTCAATTTTGCTATCCTCACCATTTTTCTTTATCTATAGCATTGACTCGTTCAATATGGTGGTAAATTTCTCCACCCAGCTTCCTTCTACCTTCGATCACTGAAATAGTCTGGCGATTGTAAATAGGATTGCTTCCATCGACATGAATGATAACTTCTTGGTGGTTCCATTCAAACTTCACCGCCTGATGCAGCGTTGATGCTACGGCCCAAGCAGCATGCATCCATGGTCATCCTAATAGCAAGTTGTAGGATGCTGGTACATCTATTACTTGGAAGTCAACCTCGAACCAAGTTGGCCCCATCTGCAAGCACAGGCTAATCTCGCCAATAGTGGACCTTTGAGAGCCATCAAAAGATTTCACATTTATTTCTCCATCCTTTATCTCATGCAACCCTTTGCCCAATTTCTTGAGCGTTATTAACGGACAGATGTTGAGACTGGATCCTCCGTCTATCAGAATTCTGGTGATGAAATAGTCTTCGCATTGCACAGTGATATGCAGTGCTTTGTTGTGACCCAGCCCTTCAGGTGGCAACTCGTCCTCATGAAAGGTGATCTTATGGCTTTCCAATACTTGGCCTACCATATTGGCCATTTCCCTACTAGTTATATTATTTGGCACGTACGCTTCATTCAGAACCTTCAACAAGGCATTTCTGTGCGCCTCTAAATTTTGCAACAAGGAAAGAATGGATATCTGAGCTGGTGTCTTGTTCAACTGGTCGATGACCGAATACTCCTTGGCCTGTACTTTCCTCCAAAGGTCGTCTGGACCTGTCTCGATAATGGGTGACCGATTGGAAGCTTGCTTGCTTGATTCCGCCAGATGTTCAGGTGTGTAGACTCTACCAGTTCTTGTCATACCCTGTGCCGTGATAGCTTCTTCAGTCTTTACTTTGCCTTTCCTTCTTGCCTCGGTTGTGTAGTCCCATGGTATAGCATTTGTATAGAAGGGTGGTGTGGTTGATATCGCCACTGTGATTGGCGCAGCTACCTTTACTTCGAACGGAACATGTGCCTTAGATAGCAGGACTGCAACTTCAAATGGTGCGGGTACATTTGTCGGTGGCATGACTTCGACCTCAATTGGTGTTGGTGTCTTTGCGGGTGGCGCTGCTTCAAACTCAAAAGGTAAAGACATATCTACCTCAGCATCCTCAGCCGGTTGAATCTGGACTATGATTGGATTGAGAGTGAGCTCCAGTTTCTTTGGGTTATCGCCTTCTACGATCAACCTGATTGACCCATCGGGATCCCAATCTTCTTCGATTTCAATCATGTGGATGCCTCCACCCTTATGGTCTGGAAGAGGATTGTTGCGGACGTTTGGAGCGGATTCCTTTGCCACAATGATCTTGTTGTCAATCAAGGATTGTATCTTATCCTTCAGAGAGCGGCGTTCATCGATGGTGTGTCCCTTCATGCCGGAGTGGTATGCACAAGACTTGTTTGGGTTGACCCACTGGAAAGGGTTCTCAGGGGTCACAACAGGGATGAGGGTGACATAACTAGCAGCTTTTAGCTTCTCATACAGCTGGTCGATAGATTCGACGATGGCGATGTACTGTTTTGGAGGTCTGCGATCAAAATTGGGTCGAGGTCTAGGAAAGTTTTGGAGTGTAGGGGGTGACTGATAGTGGGATGGCTGAGAGTTGTAAGTGTGGTAAACAGGAGCGGGTTGGGAATATCTGGGTGAAGTAGGTTGATATGTAGGTGGTGGAGATGATTGATAAGTTGGTGGTGGAGTTTGGTATGAGGACGAGGGTGCTTGGTAATTTGGGGTTGGCTGATATGTGAGTGGAGGTGTTAGGTAAGTTTGGTATTTGAGGGGAGACTTGGTTCTCTGTACAACCATCACTGCTCCCACGTCCCTTTTCTTTGACACACCACCGGACTGTAAAGCCTTATTCGTAGCTTGTAGGGTTTCGAAATTTGTGACCATGCCACTTTTAATACCTTCCTCGATCCTTTCACCCAATTTGATTATGTCGGAGAACTTGTGGTTCTCAATCACCATCAATCGCTCATAGTATTGCGGGTCCTGAGCCCGAACAAAGAACTTATTCATTTGTTCCTCCTCTAAGGCGGGTCTGACCTTAGCAGCTTCGGACCTCTAGCGAGTAGCATACTCGCAAAATGTTTCCGTGGGTTTCTTCTTCAAATTCTAGATGTAGAACACGTCTGGTGCGTTCTCCGTGTTAAATCTGAACCTGTCCATGAAGTTAGATGCCATGCTCACCCAATTCGACCACTTCTTGGGATCTTGGCTGATGTACCAAGACAATGCATCTCCTTTCAAGCTCCTCATGAACAGCTTCATGCGGATCCTCTCATTTTTCCCCACTCCAACCAGCTTGTCACAGTAGATCCTCAGATGGACCCTTGGATCACCTGTACCATCAAACATTTCGAACTTAGGAGGTTTGTACCCCTCAAGCAGTTCGACATCAGGCTGTATGCAGAGGTCCTCATAGTTCAGCCCTTCGACTCTCATGCTTCCCTCAACGCCTTGAACCCAACTAGTCAACTTCTTAAGTTCCTCGGCCAAATTCCTGATAAGCAGATCCTTTTCACTAGACTCAGGTGTGTATGAGATAGGTGGAGTGGAGTGTGGCATGGTCTCCACGTAGATAGGATTGTTATGGTGGCCTGGTGCATAGGTGTGGAAATGGTCATTTGTGGAGTTCTGAGGTTCCGGGATAAGTAGCGGAGTGTTCGTTGGGGGTATGGCAGGTGTTACATTGTGTTGGGAGGGTCTGGTTCTTTGGTGAAGTAAAGTGATGGTGAGCTGCTGGATGATTCTGTTGTTTTGGGATATTTTGAGGAGCTGTAGGATTTTGGGCGTTGGGGAGGTTGACGTCTGGGACACTGAGGGTGAATGATAGATTTGCCAAATTTCGAACCTGATCAAGCTCTTCTTGGAATTTCAACAACTTTTGTTCAATTTGCGGCATGTTCTCGTTTGGAACCCGAATACCCTGGCCATCAGTGGGCTCTACACGTTCAGTGTTCTCCTTTCTGATGTTGCTTAAATCTTCCATTTTCTTCTTGTCTTTGGGAGGACTAAGAGGAGGAGAGGGTGGAGGGCCCCTGGATCTTGTGAGATAGGAAGATGATGCTAGAGTGCACGAACTAACCTTTGGGGAGGGGAATAATAAAAGAAAGAAAACAAAACAAAAATAAAAGGTAACCAAGTCAGTGAGGTTTATGAAAGGTATTGTAGTATTTAAACACATAGTGCGGGTACGTAAAGCGCGTCCTAAATTGGGAACCTCTTTGTGCTTGAGGTAGGCCTAGCAACAAATTGATTTGGAGAACTTAAAATACTAAATGCCTCATTTCATTAATAAAAATAGACGAATCCAAAAACGACACTAAATAAACAAGAAGTAAAGTCATTAATGGCCATTGGCCTTATTACATTAATAAGTGAAAAGAAAAGAAATTCCTATCTACTTTGTCCCAGAAGGTCTTTCCCCAGACTCGACATCCTTGATTCCTTCGAACAACTTCCCCAACTCGCGAAGTCCTAGCAGTAGGTATGCTCTGGCTAGATGTCCACCTTCAGTCCCTTCAGTCTTTTAACAGTCTTCAACCCTTTTGATGAATTTGCCCTCCAGCTCGACTATGCCTCGCTCTAAGTATCCTAGCCTCTTGTTGGTACTAATGACCATGTCTTTCCATTCCTCAATCAGCTTCTTGTTGGAGTCATGTATTTCGCTGTGCTCGCTCTCGCATTCACGGATCCTTTTGCGTAGTTGATTGTATTTGACCTGTGCCTAGGCCTTTTCATCTATAATCCTGTGGCCTCGGATGAATCCCGGTTTGCCCAGACCATCCCAGTTATCTTCCAACCAACCCAGATAGAAAGTGGTGCAACCAGCGTGATATATGTCTGGCTCAATGTTGTCTTTCTCCATTACGATCTTACAGTGCCACATGTGTTGGGCTTGGCACTTGTGAGGACTTTCATCATTTTGGAAGTCAGCCCGGAAATGACACATCTTGTCAACCCTTGGTATGACTTGCTTCCTACCTGCTTGCCTCATAACCCGGAGAGGGACGTAAGGATATATTCCTCTCAAGCCAATCAATATCAGGAATGGTGCATCTCTGGACCGGACGATGAACTCTTCTGTTGGAAACCACTCGAACATCCATTGGACTTGCTCCTCAGTCAGATGATCGAAGAATTCGACTCACTCTTTGGCATTCTCAGGCTGAGCAAACATGTCGGGAATGTAAGTCATTTGTTTTGGATGGTGGAAAGTGATGTGGTCATTCCACGCCCTTCGCTGAAACTCTTGTCGGTACTGGCCCCTTTGGAGATGTTCTAAGAGCCAAAGCTGAAGTAACAAATTGCAGCCCTCAAAGTGTTTTTCTCCTCTTTGGCATTTCTCTAAGGCTCGTTATATGTCTGAAATAATCATGGGTACGATGCTGAATGTCTGCCAACCAATTCCCTCCATTAGTGTCTTGGTTACCATAGCCAACCTAGTATGGATTATTTCCTTCTTCATTGGAAATACAATCAGGCCCAGGAAGCAAACCATGAAAACGAACATCCTACGGTGAATGTGCCCCAAGGATGTGATGGTGAATTCATCATGGAAGGTACAGTATGACTTGCTGTGGCTGTACCTTTCATACAAGTAGTCGAAAGGGATGTATGATTCCTTCAGACACCCTAACTCTGTGTTCTTCTTCAAACCCATCATTTTTAGGAAACTTTTGCTTGTGCGGTTTTAAGGCATTAACAAGCCAGGAGTCTCCCAAACTAGACCGTCCAATCCTCCTATTTCCTCTAACAATGGCGTAATTTCGATGTCCCCAAAGCGGAAGACGGTTCTTTCACAGTCCCATAATAGGGTAGCAACCTCTATCATCATGTTGTTAGGCTGGATATCCAGGAGGGATGGTAGATTACCCAGATATTTCTTGACGAGGGTTTTGTCACTAGAGTGTAGATCTTCCTACCAACTCAGCAATTTTGGGTGGATGTTGGTGACCATGCCGAATCTGGGGACTTCGTGCCTCATATTTATGCAAGGCAAACAAGGTTAGGCCCTGACCCCCACCAGACTCGACTATTTAACATCAACAATTAACATGAAGCATTTAATTCTCCAAATAAATGTACAAAACGTGATGCTGTCAGTTTGGGTTTATGGAAACCCAGTGGACTTTTGGACAAGGCTATCTTAAAGGCTATTGTGTGGACAACACGTTAGCCTGGCTAGATTTGACCATGATGCATGCAAAAGTATAACGGAGTAAGGTTTCTATGGGGTTTTAGACTGGTAAGGCACGGAACCGTCGACTGCACCGCTGATCGACTAGTTTTACCGCAAATAAGCCTTTTCGAATTTAAGGGATAATAATATAGGAAGGGCGCAACCACTCATCAAGCGTTGCTATAGGATTTTGTTTGGCACGAGTGGAGTATGCATGTTGGATCATGAATAAGGCAATAAACAGTAAACATGTAGTCACGTATTTGCATGTTATGAAAGCAGTAAATACAACGATTTATGATTTAAAGCGGTTACAAAGGAAGGAAACAGTGAAACATGTTAGTCACTTTTGATGAAAATTAAATGCTTGATGAAATAAACAAGTAATTGCACATAAGGGGGGAATGGGAAGAGGTACAAATTCACAAATCAATTTGAAATGGTAAAAGCCTGAAAATCCCCAGCAGAGTCGTCATGCTGTCGCGCCCCCTTTTTCCCCAAGCACTCCTTTCAGGGCCGGTTAAAAGGGTTTTTGACATTGGTTGGGACAACTCATTCCTTTTGGGAAAGGGGTTTGCATATTTGAAGAGTCGCCACCTAACGATTTTTAGGTGCTTTAGGGCACCTATTGGGGTTCATTTACAACTAAGTTTGATAACCAGAGACAGGGTAAGGGCTTGAAATTATCCTAAAGGGAAGGTGTTAGGCACCCCTCAGGATCCACAAGTGTGGTTCCCGGCCAAATAACTTTTGTGAATTTGTACAATTAGCAAGTAAACAATTAATGTCCAAATAGTAGGGGATTTTGAAATATTCATAGCCTAAGCACATATAGGTTTCCAGTTTGAAAACGTTTAATAGCCAATAGATTCTTGAAAAGGATTATAGTCCAACATTTTATGGGGGTAAGGGGTATCCTAGGTTTGTTTATAATATGGATCACATCAATGCAATACCCGGTATGACACTCCTCAAAGAGGGGATACACATGTTATTAGCGCACCTGTTATCATATCCATATCTTCCCTTTCCCACCCCGTGAAGGCAACTAAAGCGAGTGTTGGTCACGATCTCTATTGCATGCTGTTACCCGTCCCTTCCTATTAGTCCCAGAGGGATTTAGGACTTCTATCCTATACAGGAGGTTCTAGGAAGACCCTTAGGTTTTAAAGGTAAAATGCTAAGGCGACATATAGAAAAACAGACAGGACTGCAGATAGGGGAATAACATATAAGCAGGAAAGGCTCAAATACCTCCACAAATAATACACAGAATCAACATGACTCAAACACAGTTAAGGTCTTGGTTTAAATTCAGATCCTAAGCATGGTATCTAAATGATAACAACAGGGAGACAGATTTATTGCATAACTCAAAGAGGAAGTCCTAATCAGTTTTGCCTATTGATTTTAAGCATGCTGATAGTTAGACAGTAATCACAAAGGACAGTTTCAGTTTTGTTTAAGGTTGATTACCTAAGGCTTGCCTAGGTGTGGGATCATATATAACAGCTGTCAAGAGCGTTAGCAATTTTAAGGTTGTTACACCTAAGAGCATGCAGTTCTAAGTGCTGCAGAATATAAAGGAGTTTGTTACCAGTTGTTAGAGCGAGGTGGACTGTTTCATATTTCTTTCATACATCAGTAATTAGGCCAAGTGTAATTAGGCGAGTGTGATCCTAGAACATGATGTCTAATGCAAAGTGATGCACATGTAGAATCACTAAAGCAGGGTTTCTAAATGCACACAGAAATTATAGCATTATGCATAGTTTCAGAATAGGCATAAGTTACAGCTTGGTTTAATGTTGTTTACCTTAGAACATGATTTCTAAGTATGCAGCGTAGTTGTAGCATAATGAGACATGATTGCATGAATAACAACTTATGTTAACATATTTATCTAGAACAGGATTTTTAAATGCGTAGAAGGACATGTAAGGCTCACATAGGGCAAAATCACATGGTGACAGTTTATTTTATGTTATTATTTACCTTAGAGACATGATTTCTAAGTGATAGTAGTAATGATGAGATGCTGAAGGAAATAGTATATATGAGTCCTAGGGGGACATGGTATCTAATGCATGGCATGATTTGTGTGTTATGCCTAAACATGGAGTCTATTGCACACAGAAGAAAGTAAACCTAGGAAGCATGGTTTCTACCCTTGATTACACTACAACATACATATTACCCTCCCTTTTCACTATCCAACCCCAGAGTTGTTTACAAATAATTATTACAGACCATTGAGCATGAATTAGATAGCCGAAAATAATAAAAATAAGAAGTTATCTATAGGGAGCCTGCAGTATAGGCCCAGATCTCCATATCCTCAATGTCAAGTGGTGTTTCACAGCCTTTCTCATAATCCGAGTGTGTCAAAGTTTCCTAAGGACCTCAAGGGATCCCAGGCAGTGCTCACACCCATATTTCATAGCCATAGTAGAGTAAGTGCAATGTGGAAGGGCCAGCCTTAGTGTGTCAAAGTTCAGAGGGAGCTCAAGGATCCCAAAGCAATGCTCACACAAAGGGGGTAGAACCTAAGGATCTAGGAGTAAAGTGAGAGTACTTGACATAGTTTTGAAAGGTTTGAGTAAGGAAATAGTTTTACACAATAAAGATTGGTTTTAAAAAAAAGAGTTTTTGTAAAGGACTTTATTCAGTAAAATAGTTTGAAAAGAGTAAGTCAATCAGAATGAATATATTCACATTTGAGGATCAGAACAGCATACCAAGGCAAATTTAACAACCACAAACAAGGTAGTGAGGGGTTGGGGACACATAAAGGTACAGAGTAGTGAACATATAACAAGAAGAAGTACAAAATAGAAGCTCTTAAGGGGTTCATGGAATTGGGGTATAGCATAGTGTAGGATTAGACTAGACATAACAGCATCAAACAACTTAAGGCAGTAGAGTATGCCCTAATCAAAACTAATGTACAAACAAAAGATTAGAGTAGAATACATTGAAACAGGTTTTAAGTTCATAAAGCATAGCTTAACATACTAGATGAATAAGAGATTTTAATTACATGTTGAACAATAAAATAGTAGATAGAAGCATATCAGAAACACAATGAATTGAAGCATCAATAGAAACATGTTGATTTGAGAACTGGAATATGAATTAGAACATACCAGTGAAGTGAAAACAGTAAACACAAAGTAGAGGAAAGCACAATAGTTAGCCTTGGCTTGCAGCCGGCTAACTAGAATAATAACAAGTAGCACAAAGAAGTGAGAAGATAGCAGAAAGTTTTAGTTGTGAGAGAGAGAGAGGTATTGAACCAGTCAGTTCGTCTGTCTTAATGAAAGAGTGAAGGGTACTTATAGTTTTTAAAAATAGGCAGAAAATAAGGTAACAAATAATAGTTCAGCAAAATTATGGAAGTGCACATCAATTAGAATCACATTAATATCAGTACTCCCTTTAATTAAGGAGTCAATATTCAAACAGATACAAACAATGATAACATAAGGAAATAAAATCATATAGACTGATGGTAACACATAAGGAAATAAATTTCAACAAAGTATATGTCACGACCCAAATCCTAATTTAGGTCGCGATGGCGCCCAACAACGGGGTTAGGCCATCTAACATGAATGACACTATGAGTTACCTTCCCCAGTTGCCTAACATTCCAACATTTACCAATTTTTAATCAGATATGAATATGATAATAGCCTGCGATATGAAGTAAAACCATAAATACGTGAACCAAACGATAAGCATGTCTATATAATATATACACCCCAAAACCCCAAAATATACGCTATGTGTGTGCCAGGAACTAGAGTCACGAGTGTCACGGGCAACTATCGTAATATACAAGATACATATATATACAAATCCATAGTCTGGATGAAATAAACGGGGAAAATAATGAAAGGAACTTCAGGGTGCTTCTAGGAGGTCGCCAGGAAGAGCAGCTCACCGTGAAGTCTAATCATACAAATCAGTATCTAGCACCGGCTTGATAATCAGATGCACCAGCCTCCGGACCTGTACAATCAAGTACAGAAGAAGAAAAAGTGCATCATGAGTACATAATTAAATATGTTCCCAGTGAGTATCCCGTCTAAACTCGAAGGAGTAGTGACGAGAGGTCGACTAGATTCTCACTAAGGTCCAGCAATATAATATAAAAAGAGATATGGCTAAAGCAGTAGGCATGTGAAGCAGAAATCAACAAGTACATAAGCAAATAATGTAATCCAAGTAACAACTGAAAATGAACTGCAAGTGCCAAATCCTCCGTTTACACAACACCTGTCAATCCCACTATAAGTGACTCAGACTCAAGTGATAATACAATACCAGAACAAGACAACCGGCCGGAGTCATAAGGGTGGTCATAAGGACTGAGGTCATAAGCTAACCCACGATCGCGAATCATACATGCGACTCGTGTGCTGACTCAATAGTAATAAGTTGACCCACGATCGCGCATCATACCTGCGACTCGTGTGCTGACTCGATAATGATAAGCTGACCCACGATGACGCATCCAGTCTACGACTCGTGTGCTGACTCGATAATGATAAGCTGACCCAAAATCGCGCATCCTGCCTGCGACTCGTGTGCTGACTCGATAATAATAATATATAAGCTGACCCACGATCGCGCCTCCAGTCTACGACTCGTGTGCTGACTCGATAACAAGTGCATATACATATATAGGTACATATGTGTACGACTCAGCAGTGAACTCAACAGGACTGTGCCAATACCACTGTAGCCAACTGGGATTGAAATCATAATATTTTACCTTTGCATGTCATCTCAACAACAATCACAACTTACAATACATACAAGGTACAAATAAGGCACATAGAGGCATGCTCGTGAGTCCTAAAGCTACCCGACATAGCAATATAGTCGCCACGTACGGACTCTCGTCACTTGGTACGTACGCGGCCCCCACAACATGTATACATAACAAATAAGGAGCATATGGGGACATTTCCCCCTTACAAGGTTGGAAAAGAGACTCACCTCGCGACGAAATCACCCCTCGGATCAAGGATGCGCCCGAATCTCCGAAATCTACCCTCGACGGCTCGCAACTAGCCAAATATAGCGTAATTGAATCAATTTAAGTTCAAAGAAGAAGAATTAACCAATAAACCCAAAATTAGGCATTCTTGAAGGATTTTGGAATTTCGACCTCAGGCCCACACGTTCGGATTTCGAGAATTCTTGAAGGAATCACTTACCCGAAACCTAAGGATCATAATTACGTGATTTATACATGAATTCATGGCTTAGAACGGATAATTCACTAATTCTCCCATAAGCCCTAATTTACTACCAAATTTCAAGAATTGATGATTTAGAAGAGAGAATTAGCTAGGAATTGATGTTAAAACTTAGTAAAACCATGGAATTTACTTACCTCAATAACAATGGTGGAAGGTTCCTTGAAGAGCTCTCTAAAGACTTGAGGAGGAAGATGACAATGGAGGAAATAGTCTAAGTCCCGTATTTAATAAAACTGCCCAGTTATTCCTTCACTGCGATCGCGACAAGGGCCCTGCGATCGCGAAGGCCAATCGTCCAGACCTCTACGATCGCGGCAGAGGTCCTGCGATCGCGAAGAGCAACTGTGCCCGACCCTGACTTGACACTATGCGATCGCGAGGATGGGGCTGCGATCGCGAAGGCATGGAGTCCAGCCTTCCGCGATCGCGAAGACTGGGATGCGATCGCGAAGGCCAAGGGCCCAACCTTCCGCGATCGCGAAGAGGAAGCTGCGATCGCGAAGAACAATCAGCAGCCCAACTAAATTCCTTCTCCGCGATCGCGACCCACCTTCTGCGATCGCGAAGAAGGAAACCAGACAACAAAAATCTAGTTTTTCTAACTTAGCTCCCGAGGGTCCAAAACTCACCCGAGCCCCTCGGGACCCCGTCCAAAAGAACCGGCAAGTCTGTAGTCATAATACGGACTCGCTCGAACTTCCGGAACGTGAAAAACAACAACGAAACTCAGAATTCAACCCCAAAACTAAATTGAATCAAACTTAAGAACTTAAGATTCTTGAATTCACTTCAGTGCACCGAACATGCCTATACTACTCGGAATGACCTCAAACTTTGCAGACAAGTCATAAATGACCATACAGAACTATTCCCGGTCCCGGAATTCCGTTCGGACCTTAATAGCATAAAATCACATCCCAAACCAAATTTCAAACATAAGGAAATCTTGATTTCCATTTCGGGCGCCATAATTCTCCTGGGTCATCGAAAACCCGAGCCGAACATACGCCCAAGTTCGAAATCATCATACGGATCTACTGGAGCTGTCAGAACTCGATTCCGAGGTCGTTTGCTCAAAATGTTGACCGAAGTCAAACTTGGCCAAATAGGCCAACCTTAAAGAACCAGGTGTTCCTAAATCACTCAAACCATTCCCGAATCCCGAACCACCCGTCCCCGCAAGTCATAAAGCACGAATAGACGCTATGGAAGGTTTCATTTAAGGGAACGAGATCCTAACACGCAAAATGACCGGTCGGGTCGTTACATTCTCCCCTCTTAAACAAATGTTCATCCTCAAACGGGTCTAGAATCGTACCTGGATTGCTGAATAACTGTGGATATCTTCTCCGCATGTCCTGCTCGGACTCCTAAGTCACCTCCTCAACTGGTTGGCTTCTCCACCGAACCTTAACCACAGAAACTGTCTTGGACCTTAACTGGCGGTCCTGTCTATCAATAATAGCTACTGGCTCCTCCTCGTAGCCCAACTTCTCATCTAACTGAATCGTGCTGTAATCAACTATGTGAGAGAAGTCGGCGTGATACCTCCGAAGCATGGATACATGGAAAACCAGATGAACTCCTGATAAGGCTGAAGGTAAAGCAAGCTCATAAGCTACCTCTCCGACTCACCTCAACATCTCGAATGGACCTATAAACCTGGGGCTCAGCTTGCCCTTCCTCCCGAATCTCATGATACCCTTCATCGGCGAAACCTTAAGCATAACCTTATCTCCCTCCATAAATGCTACATCACGCGCCCGCTGATCTGCGTAACTCTTGTGTCTGGACTGAGCTGTGCGGAGTCTCTCCCGAATAATCTTCACCCTATCCAAGGCATCTCTCACCAGATCTGTGCCATATAACTTGGCCTCGCCAGGCTCAAACCACCCGATAGGAGAACGACATCGCCGACCATATAAAGCCTCGAATGGAGCCATCTCGATGCTGGACTGATAACTGTTATTGTATGCAAACTCCGCCAAAGGCAAGAATTGGTCCCACTGGCCTCCAAAATGAATCACACAAGCCCTGAGAATATCCTCCAAAATTTGAACTGTACGCTCTGACTGGCCATCAGTCTGAGGGTGAAATGCTGAACTGAGGTCTATCTGAGTGCCCATCTCACTGTGCAAAGCTCTCCAGAAGTGCGAAGTGAGCTGAGGACCTCGATCTGATATAATAAACACCGGCACACCGTGCAACCGGACTACCTCTCGAATGTAAATCTGAGCCAGCCTCTCTGTAGTATAAGTAGTAGCCACAGGAATAAAATGCGCCGTTTTGGTCAATATTTCCACAATGACCCAATCTTCCGCAAAGTCCGAGGCAACCCAACCACGAAGTCCATGGTGATGCGCTCCCATTTCCACTCAGGAATGAGCATCTGCTGAAACAAGCCTCCTGGCCTCTGGTGCTCGTACTTGACCTGCTGACAATTGAGACACCTAGCCACATACTGCACTATATCCTTCTTCATCCGTCTCCACCAGTAATGCTGCTTCAAATCACGATACATATTCGTCGCTCCTGAATGAACAAAATACCGAGAACTGTGCGCCTCTGCAAGAATCCTCTCCCTCAGGCCATCAATATCAGGAACACACAATCGGCCTTGGAGTCTCAGAACACCATTAACCTCCTTGGCCCTACCCTGGACCACCGTATCCCGAAGCTCTGCAAGACATGGATCATCAAACTGTCGAGCCTTAATCTCCCCCAACAATGAAGACTGAGCAACTACATGAGCCAAAACTCGACGAGGCCCCGAAAGGTCCAATCTCACAAGGCGATTGGCCAAGGACTGAATGTCCAAGGCTAAAGGTCTCTCCTCAGTTGCAATGTAGGCCAAGCTACCCATACTCGCTGCCCTCCTGCTTAAAGCATCTGCTACTATGTTCGCCTTGCCCAGGTGATATAGAATAGTGAGATCATAGTCTTTTAACAACTCAAGCCATCTCCGCTGCCTCAAATTAAGGTCCCTCTGCTTNTTCAAAGCATGAACAATCGCCGCTAACTCTAAGTCGTGCACAGGATAATTCATTTCATGAACCTTCAGCTGGCGTGAAGCATAAGCAATAACCTTGCCATCCTGCATCAACACACATCCCAACCCGACGCGTGAAGCGTCGCAATATACAATATACATCCCAGACTCAAAAGGCAATGATATAACTAGTGCTGAGGTCAATGCTGACTTGAGCTTCTGAAAGCTTGCCTCACACTCGTCGGACCATCGAAAAGGGGCATTCTTCTGAGTCAATCTAGTCAATGGAGCTGCAATAGAATAGAATCCCTCCACAAATCGTCGATAATAGCCTGCTAGACCCACAAAACTCCTGATCTCTAAAGCTGAAGTAGGACGCGGCCAACTCTGAACTGCCTCAATCTTCTGCTGATCAACCTTGATACCCTCTCCGGATACCACATGCCCTAGAAATGCCACCGACTCCAACCAAAACTCACACTTGGAGCACTTAGCATATAGCTTCTACTCTCGCAAGGCCTGAAGCACAACTCTCAAATGCTGCTCGTGCTCACCAAGGCTCCGTGAGTAGATCAATATATCATCAATGAAAAAAATAATGAAGGAGTCGATAAACGGCCTGAACACCATATTCATCAAGTCCATAAATGCTGCTGGGGCATTAGTCAAGCCGAAGGACATCAATAGAAACTCATAATGGCCATATCTGGCGCGAAATGCAGTCTTCGGAACATCAAAAGCCCGAATCTTCAACTGGTGATAACCCGATCTCAGATCTATCTTAGAAAACACCCGAGCACCCAACAACTGGTCAAACAAATCATCAATGCGCGGTAGAGGATACTTGTTCTTGATGGTCACCTTATTCAACTGACGATAGTCAATGCACATCCGCATAGACCCATCCTTCTTCTTCACAAATAAGACCGGAGCACCCCACAGTGACACACTCGGCTTGATGAACCCCTTGGCCAACAACTCCTCAAGCTGCTCCTTCAACTCCTTTAGCTCCTTAGGAGCCATACGATAAGGGGGAATGGAAATAGGATGAGTATTTGGAGCAAAATCAATACAAAAGTCTATATCTCGATCTGGAGGCATGCCTGGAAGATCTGAAGGGAACGCATCTGGAAACTCTCGAACAACAGGCACTGAATCAATGGTAGGAGACTCGGCGGTGGTGTCCCGCACAAAAGCAAGGTAAGCTAAGCAACCCTTCTCGACCATGTGCCGAGCCTTCATATAGGAAATGACCCGACTGAATGCACTAACTGAAGAACCCCTCCACTCTAACCTCGGCGACTCAGGCATAACTAATGTAACTGTCTTGGCATGGCAATCCAACACAGCATGATAAGGAGATAGCCAATCCATGCCCAAAATAACCTCGAAATCAACCATATCGAGCAATAACAGGTCGGCTCTGGTCTCAAGCCCACAGAAGGTAATCACACAAGATCGGTAGACCCGGTCTACTACCACAGAATCGCCCACAGGAGTGGACACATACAAAGGAGAACCCAAGGACTCACGAGGAACATCCAGAAAATGAGCAAATAATGCGGAAACATATGAGTATGTAGACCCTGGATAAAATAACACTGAAGCCTCCCTACCACATACTGAAATAATACCTATAATCACGGCGTCTGAGGCCACTGCGTCTGATCTGGCCGGAATAGCATAAAATCTGGCTGTAGCACCTGAAGAATGAGCTCCCCCAGAATGAGTTGGAGCTGACTGACCCCCTCCTGACTGACCTCCCCCTCTAGGACGGCCCCTGCCAACCTGACCCCCACCCCTAGGTTGTCGAACTGCTGGTGCTGAAATCATAGGCTGGTGACTCTGCTGCACGACCTTGCCCCGATAGTGGGGGAAATCCCTCCTCCCGTGGCCTAAGTCCCCACAGTCGTAGCATCTCAAATGTAACATATCCTGCTGTCCTGTGGAGTAAGAGTCCCGAATGGCCGGAGTGTGATGAGAATCATCTGACACAACACTGAAATAGGAACCGGAGGATCTCTGACGGCTGGAAACCACTGGATGAACTGTAGATGGCTGGAGGACGGTAAGAGCGCTCTAGCATGGCGCTGAACTGAGGCCTCGCTGGAACACCCCTGGGAGGTAGTGGAGGTGCTGTATATGAAGGCCTACTGAACTAACCGCCTCCAAACTGATCCCTGCCCCTAGCTGGAGCGCCCCTGAAGTCACCTGAGAATATGGACCTCTTGTCCTGCTGACCCTGCAGACCCTGCTCCCTGCTCCTCAGTCGGTAACCCTCAATCCGTCGAGCTATCTCGACTACAAGCTGGTATGGGGTACCCATCTCTACCTCTCTAGCCATAAAGGTCCTGATACCTGGATGTAAGCCTGCCACGAACCGCCGCACCCTCTCGGCATCAGTGGGCAATATCATGAGAGCATGGCGGGATAACTCTAAAAACCTCGCCTCATAATCCATCACGGACATCTGTCGCTACTCTAACCGCTCAAACTGACCCCGAAGCTCCTCTCTCTCAGACGACGGAATGTATCTATCTAGAAATAGCTGAGTAAACCGACTCCACGTGATAGGAGAAGAATCCGCTGGCCTGCTAAGAATATATGAGGGCCACCAGCGGCGAGCTCGACCCTCAAGCTGAAATGTAGTGAAGTTTACCCGATGCGACTCCAATATCTTCATATTGTGCAATCTGTCCCTGCACCTGTCAATGAAATCCTGGGCATCCTCGCCCCGCTCACCCCTGAAGACTGGAGGGCGAATCTGGGTCCATCTATCTAGCATCTTCTGCTGGTCGCCCTCTGCAACTGGCCTGGGATCTGGCTGTGCTACTATAGGCTGAACTCCACCCATGGGCGGTGTACCCGGAGTGTGATGTGCTGCTTCCTGTCTGGTGGCCTGAGCGGTAGGGTTCTGAACTCCCCCTCCCGCATGGGAAGTGGCAGGATATGCTGGAAGTATGCCTGCCTGGGACATGGTGTCCATGAATCTCAACATGCGGCCCATGACCTCCTGGAAGCCTGGCGCTGTCATAAAGTTTGCTGGAGAATGAGCAACGGGAGGCAATTCATCCCGCTCCTCGATAATAGGATCCTCAAGTGGTGCAACTGGTACAACTCTGGGACACCCTCGCCCCCTGCCTCGAGCAGGTGCCCTACCCTTGCCCCTACCACGGCCTCGAGCGGCGGGGGTAGCAGCCCTTCCCGGATCAGGAACATGAGAAGCACGCGTCCTCACCATCTGTGAGAGAGTAGAAGATTAAATTTGAGTACATCATCGGTTGCACGATAGGATATGACAAAGAGGAATTTCTTAACACCCTATAGCCTCTTGAAGATAAGTACAGACGTCCGTACCGATCCGCAAGACTCTACTGGGTCTGCCCGTGACTCGTGAGACTACGTGAACCTAAAGCACTGATACCACATTGTCACGACCCAAATCCTAATTTAGGTCGCGATGGCCCCCAACAGCGGGGTTAGGCCAGCCAACATGAATGACACTATGAGTTACCTTCCCCAGTTGCCTAACATTCCAACATTTACCAATTTTTAATCATATATGAATATGATAATAGCCTGCAATATGAAGTAAAACCATAAATACGTGAACCAAACGATAAGCATGTCTATATAATATATACAGCCCAAAAACCCAAAATATACGCTACATGTGTTCCAGGAACTAGAGTCACGAGTGTCATGGGCAACTATCGGAATATACAAGATACATATATATACAAATCCACAGTCTGGATGAAATAGACAGGGAAAATAATGAAAGGAACTTCAGGGTGCTGCTAGGAGGTCGCCAAGAAGAGCAGCTCACCGTGAAGTCTAATCACACAAATTAGTATCGAGCACCGGCCTAATAATCAGATGTACCAGCCTCCGGACCTGTACAATCAAGTACAGAAGAAGAAGAAATGCATCATGAGTACATAATTAAATATGTACCCAGTGAGTATCCCATCTAATCTCGAAGGAGTAATGACGAGAGGTCGACTAGATTCTCACTAAGGTCCAGTAGTATAATATAAAAAGAGATATGGCTAAAGCAGTAGGCATGTGAAGCATAAATCAACAAGTACATAAGCAAATAATGTAATCCAAGTAACAACTGAAAATGAACTGCAAGTGCCAAATCCTCCGTTTACACAA
>ML243062.1:101661-124588 GCA_005239495.1 Nicotiana undulata
GGGGGGGGGGGGGTAGTCTTTAGGAGTTATTAATGGTAAGGGAGAATCTGGGCCGTTGATCAAAATTTATCAACGACCAAGATTTAATCAGATGTTGGGTCGGGTAATTTGGGAATTGGGCTTGGGTTATTTGGGTTAGTTAATTGGGTTAGGGGTCCGGATAGAATTGAATAAAATTGAATTAAAAGTGGCTATTTGTTAAACACCCGTTTAAAATAGATAAATAATTAATAAAATGGCTAATAATTATATAAAATGAAATTAATGCTAAATAGATGAAATTAAGGTGATTAACTAGTATTTAAAATGCAAGTGACTAATTATTTAGTAAAAATAGCACAAAATATATAGTTAGGCTATAATTGCAAAGTTGTTGCAATTATAGCCAAATAATACCAATTTGGCTAATTTATGAAATAATAAAATCCTAATAGGACCAAAAATAATATATTAAGCCAAGAAATATTTTAAAACTATTTGTAATGCAATTTATGATTAATTATTAGATATAAAAGTACTGGATAAATTAGAAGTAAATTGATAAAAATATGGAAAAATTATGGAAAAATACCAATCGTTATAAAAACTGATTTTTGAAGGTATATGTGCAAATTAAAAATAGTTTGAGAAAAAATTGGGTATCAACAACGATATGTTGGATAAGTCCCTACGAGTAGAGGACCATTTAAAATATTTGCAGGAAACTTTCAGCATATTGAAGAAGTACAATATGAAGCTGAACCCGGAGAAATGTGCACTTGGAGTTGGATCAGGTAAATTTCTCGGATTCTTGGTATCCAACCGGGGAATCGAGATCAACCCCGATAAGATCAAATCCATCGAAGATATCACAGTTGTGGACAACGTTAAGGCTACGCAAAGATTAACCGGACGCATAGCCGTCCTGGGACGTTTCATTATGAGGTCCTCCGATAAGAGCCACCAACTCTTCTTACTACTGAAGAAGAAGAATAACTTCTCATGGAACACGGAGCGCCAACGGGCCTTGGAGGAACTCAAGCGGTATCTATTGAGCCCACCGCTGCTTCACATGCCGAAGACATATGAACAACCATACCTCTCTTGGATTTATAAAAATGGTAAATCCAAACGAGTAATTAAACTCAAAATCCTAATTCCCAAAACTATTATGCTACTCCTATTGAAACTAAATTATTTTTAGCATATTAGCTAGCAAGACACAAGGTATTCTAGTGATTATAAGTAACAAACTACAATGTATTGAATATGTTCCCTTTCGTATGATTTAAATTTATCTTTTTGAATATTTAATCTTCCATATACTTTATTTTTGAATCTCAACTTCGTTAATATCTTTTCATTCATGTGATTTATATTTTCTTTGTCTTTGCTTAGTTTCTTTTATGCTGTTGTAGAATAGTTGACAGATTTGATACTCTGGCTATCTTTCTTGTTTTCTTAATTCATCATCCTTTAAACAATAAAAATCAGTGGCGAAGCCACATGGTCACAATGATGGTCAACTAACCATCCTTCGTCGAAAAATTACACTGTGTATGATATTACATTTTAGAGGTATATAACACATATTGAACACCTTTTGTCGGAATTTTTTTCCCACTTTTTTAAAATTTGAATACCCTTTGGAAAATTACTAGCTTTGCCACCGGTAAAAATGTCTAGAGAGTTTTGTGAAGTCACATAAAAGTATGTATGTTATTGCATTCTACTTCTACTAGTTATTTTTAGCTAATATTTTAAAAAAATACCAAAATTAACCGAGCCGTACCGATACTGAAGAGAAACCGACATGATTGGGACGGTTTCGTAAAGTCTAATTTTGGTTATACATAATAAAATAACTGAAAAATTGGTGTGGTACAAATTTTATAAATTAATCAGCTGAACCGAACCATTGACACCCCTAGTTATAGATTTATATAAAAACCTATGGTTTTATTAAAAGAAACCTAAAAATTGATACGGTACGGTACAATACAGTTCTATCGGTTAAGTCATTTTTTAAATATCTATTGACACCCCTAATCAGAAGTAACTTCTTTTGTTTGATAAAGGTCAATAGATACACGCAAACATGAAACCCATGAACGTATAATCATTTTAATGAACAAACGATCACTATATATCTTAGATTATTAAGATAGATTATTATGAGTATATTAATTTGTTCATTCACTAACAATCTAGGTTGCACAATAACTTTGAATTAGTGAGTTACTTGCTTATGGACTAAACCGTACTCTTAGTATATGAATTCTGTTAAGATTAATTATTTCTGTTAGATTATATAATCAGTTCTGTTAGCTTACATAATCAGTTAGTTAGTTAGCTTAGTGGCTAAGTATAATTAATTAAGAATAGTGACAACTGTCAGTTGATTAGTTAGCTAGTCTTTGTCATTACACTCATGTATACAGTGGGAGTAGTTCCACTAAATTGTTAAGTTGAATGGAGTAGAATCTCTTTTTCTTCCAGAATGTTCATCCCTTTATCTCCTTCCTCTTCTTCGAACACCTCTGAGTTCATGGCGTGAAGCTTAAGATGTTCCGCAATTGATGCTGGTTTTGTTCACAACTTAGTTAAGGTCCAATTTCCTGTTTCATTGCCGAATTTTGATATGGTATCAGAGCAAGGTCAGAAGTTCCGATTTATTCTCCCAAATTTGTTAGATATAGAATCATCATCCTCGATTTCGTTTTGATCATACGCATGCAAACTCTATTCTCATCGATCTCAATTCATACCTCTTGGAATTTTCTGTCAGAATCCTAAATCTGTAGTTAGAATCTTCTATTGGTTAATTAGATGAATTTCACACCTTATAAGAGATGGCTACTGTCGGAGACGATGAACAGTCTACGCCGACCATGGTTGAATCTCTTAATCAGCCAATTGTTGACATTAGTAGTCCTTTTTACATGCATCCTTCTGATAATTCGGGGATAGCACTAGTTCCTATTCCATTTGATGGATTTGGTTATCGTTCATGGAGAAGAGGTGTGATGAGAGCGCTATCAGTGAAAAATAAACTAGGCTTCATCAACGGGGGTTGTAAAAGGCCAGATCCAGACTCCTCAAGCTATCGATTGTGGGAGAGATGTGATGATATGGTGACTTCATGGATTTTGAATTCCTTGGCAAAGGAAATGCAGATAGTGTTGAGTATGTGACAGATGCAATCGAGTTGTGGAAAGATCTTGAAGATCGATATGATCAAACAAATGGAACAAAGCTCTACCAAGTTCAAAAGGAGATTAACGATTTGTCCTAAGGAGCCCTTGACATTACTGGTTACTACACAAAAATGCTGTGGGAGGAACTCACTACTCTAATTTCTAGGTCTCATTGCACCTGTAATTGCACATGTGGAGCTAAGGAAAGTATGCATAAAGTAGAACAAGACAGAAGGTTAATACAATTCCTTATGGGACTAAATGAGACCTACACTGTGGTTCGAGGTAGTATCCTCATGATGAATCCCCTCCCCACAATTGCACAAGCCTTCTCATTACTAATTCAAGAGGAAAGACAGAGAGAGAAATCAAGCCTCACAACCACTTAGCTCTTGATTCATCAACCCTAAATGTCAACACAAGCAAGACATCATTGTTCAAGACAAACTACTCTCCCAATAACACTCACAACTATAAAAACAGACCTTTCTGTGATTATTGTAAAAGACCAGTACACACAAAAGAGAAGTGTTTCAAACATCATGGTTATCCTCAAGGCTTCAATCAAAATCAGAATCCAAATCTAAGTCAGAATCAAGCTTCCAGTTTCAATCAAAATCCAAGACAGAACTTTAACTATGGGAATAATCCGGGAATGAACCACAATACCAGGTTCAATAGGGAAAATAGAGGAATGGCTAATGCACATGTAGCAGCCACAGATACTCAGAATGCTGGTAATGAGAACTACAGTGCTCAAAATACAAGTCTCACAAAGGAAGAATACGGTCAACTTGTGAACCTACTGCAACAATTCCAATCAGGAGGAGGAAGAGACAGCTCAAACAATGCCAACATTCCATCAGGAGTAGCAAACTTTACAGGTATCATAGCTTGCACCACCTCTATTGATTTTGGCAAACTCTCATGTGAATGTTTCAAAAACAAGGCTGACTCATGGATTATAGATTCAGGGGAATCATACAATATGATCTTTAATAGATCCTTATTAACCAATATAGTAACTCTACCTTATCCTCTGCTTGTCATACTCCCAAATGGTTACAAAGTGAAGGTGACTGAGATTGGTAATGTTGTACTTACTCCTAAGATCACTCTAAATAGGGTGATGCTTGTTCCTTCCTTCATATACAATTTAATCTTTGTTCACTCCCTAACTTCTCATCTTAGTTGTCTTGTTGCCTTCACTAAGCACTGTTGCATACTGCAGGTCCCTTCAATGAAGAGGCCTCTGGTGATTGGTAGAGTCAAAGATTGGATTTACATCTTGTCACGACCCAAATCCAAATTTAGGTCGCGATGGCGCCCAACTCCGATGTCAGGCAAGCCAACCTTAATTTTCTAGTGATCCCTTTGTAATTTATCAAACATTTTCCATTACTTGTGAAACTTTAGAACTTAAAATACGAATTAAACAAGTGAATTAAACAACCGTAACGAGAAAATACCCATATTAGTCACCACCAATAATTACAACCAAAAAGAATATAATGTACACTACGTGGGTGTGCCAGGAACTGGCGTCACGACTCTACGTGCATCTAATAGAAATGAGTATCCAAAAGAAAATACAAATCTGCCCTACTGTCTGATGAAAATATAAACAGACATAGCAAAATAAAGAGAGGAACTCCAAGGTGCTGCTACAGAGGAAACATCAAGGAAAGCAGCTCACCGAGAAGTCCACACCCACTATAGGTCAGGGACGAACTCCGGACGAATAACTAGATGCACCTGCCTCAGAACCTGTACAATTAAGTACAGAAGCGTAGCATGAGTACATAAACAAATATGTACCTAGTGAGTATCCCATCTAATCTCGAAGAAGTAGTGACGAGAGGTCGACGTGATACTTACTAGGGCCAAAATAATATAATATGATTAAATGAAGACTAGGCAGGAATAGCAGTCGTAGTAATCACGAAGACATGAAACACCAAGTATCAATTTATAATTACCTTTGCATGTCAATTTCGCTAGCCTATAATTTACTACGTTTTCCTTTTCATATAAATCAATTGATACAAGTATCAAAAAACTCCCAGTCAGTTAAATAGCACAAAGTATGCCGAAAGCGTACAACCGAAGCGTCGCAAAAATAAATGTGCACTGCCGAAGGGTCGATCGACTCAAACCATAGATGCATCTATTACCCTGCTCGCGAATTGAACATGCGACGCGGTTGACATAATGATAGGGCTATCCCGCTCACGAATCATACATGCGACGCGGGTGCCCGTACACATACACAGAATTATCAAGAGTTCAGGGATTTAATAGAGATCATACTTTGAAGACAAGAATTAAGAAATGTAAATTTTGAATGTAACTTCCTAAATATTCTCATACCAATTCAAGGATACTAAGCAACTCAAAAATACATTTAGGGTCACATATAAGGCACATAAAAGCATACTTGTGAGTCCTAAAACTACCCAACATAACATAATAGTAGCTACGTACGGACTCTCGTCACTTCGTGCGTGCGTAGCCCCCGCAAATAAGGACATGCAAATTATTATAATCACCTATGGGGACAATTTCCTCTTACGAGGTTAGAAAGGAGACTCACCTTGTGTCGAGCCTACTTTCCGGGTCAAGAATGCGCCCGAACTCCAAACTCGTCTCCCAAGGACTCGAAACTAGTCAAATGTTGCATAAATAAATTAATTTACTCTCAAAACGTACGAAATTCCCCTATTCACTTAGCTATTTCAACTTACTTTGAAAAATCCCAAAATACACCCCCGGGCCCACATGCTCGGATTCCGGAAATTCTTGAAGGAAACACTTACCCATAGTCTAAGGATCAACATTATGTAATTTTTGTATGTTTTCATAACCAATTCCTCGGTAATTCCCTCATTTTCATAAAAAACTAGATTGTTTCCCTAACCCATGATTTCCACTATTTTAGGATGTTAATTTACCTAGGAATTCATGTATTAAACCAACATTAGGGTAGAATTTACTTACCTTTAAGTAGCTAGGTCATTGGTCTCTTTTGCATGCTCAAAATCGCCCCAAGGAAGAAGATGAATGTTCAAAAATAAAGGATTCCCGTGTTTTAAAATACTTACTTCCTACAGGGATTCCGCACCTGCGGCTCGAGGACCGCACCTGCGAGAATAATCTCGCACCTGCGGAGAGGATCCCGCACCTGTGGCTCCACTCCTGCGGATTTTGTTCCGCACCTGTGAGAAATGGGCAGCCTCACCTGAAGCCGCACCTGCGAGGCAAGGACCGCAGAAGCGGTCTCGCACCTGCGACTGGGCCACCGCAGGTGCGGTCACACCAGATCTGGTGCACCATCAGCTATTTTTGCTGGTTTTTGGCCTCGTTTGATGCCCGAGCGGCATCTGGGCCCACCCGAGCCCCCGTCCAAATATACCAACAAGTCCCAAATCATAATACGGACATGCTCGATCCTTTGTAACACCCAAAACAACGCTAGAACTCAAAATCACATCTCAAAACCCCTAGAATCAAACTTAAGAACTTTAAGTTCTTGAATTCGTTAACAATGCGCCGAACCTACCTATACTACTCGGAATGACACCAAATTTTGCAAGTAAGTCATAAATGACATAACAGAACTATTCCCGGTATTGGAATCCCGTTTGGACCTCGATAACACAAAAACACGTTCCAAACCTCAATTTGAACTTAAAAAAACTCTTATTTCACTATTGGGCGCCGAAACACTCCCGGGTAATCCAAAACCCATTCCGAACATATGCCCAAGTCCGAAATCCTAATACGAAGCTACCAGAACCGTCGAAACTCGATTCCGAGGTCGTTTACTCAAAACGTTGACCGAAGCCAAACTTGGCCTTACAAGCCAACCTTAAGGAACCAAGTGTTCCTATACCATTCCAAACTCTTCCAAATCCCGAACCACCCGTCCCCACAAGTCATAAATCACAAAAAGCAACTACGGGAAGTCTCATTTAGGGGAACGGTGCCCTAACACGCAAAACGACCGGTCGGGTCGTTACATTCTCCACCTCTTAAACAAACGTTTGTCCTCGAACGTGTTTAGAATCATACCTGAAGTGCTGAATAAGTGTGGATATCTGCTTCGCATGTCCTCCTCGGACTCCCAAGTCGCCTCCTCGACTGGTTGGCCCTTCCACTGGACCTTTACTGCAGAAACTCTCTTGGACCTCAACTGGCGATCCTGCCTGTCAATAATATTAACTGGCTCCTCCTCGTAGACCAACCTCTCATCCAACTGAATGGTGCTGAAATCAACCACAAGAGAGACGTCGGCGTGGTACCTCCGAAGCATGGATACATGAAAGACTGGATGAACTCCTGATAAACTGGGAGGTAAATCAAGATCATAAGCAACCTCTCCAACTCGCCTCAACACATCGAAAGGACCTATAAACCTTGGGCTCAGATTGCCCTTCTTCCCGAACCTCATAATACCTTTCATCGGCGAGACTTTCAACAGGACCTTGTCTCCCTCCATAAATGATACATCACGCGCCTTCTGATCCGCGTAACTCTTCTGTCTGGATTGTGCTGTGCGAAGCCTCTACAGCATTAACTTCACTTTCTCTAAAGCATCCGTCACCAGGTCAATGCCATATAACTTAGCCTCGCCAGGCTCAAACCACCCGATAGGAGAACGACACCGCCGACCATACAAAGCCTCAAATGGAGCCATCTAAATGCTGGACTGATAACTATTATTGTAAGCAAACTCGGCCAAAGGCAAGAACTGGTCCCATTGACCCCCGAAGTTAATCACACATGCCTTACGCATATCCTCCAATATCTGAACTGTCCGCTCCGACTGACCATCAGTCTGAGGGTGAAACGTTGTGCTGAGATCTATCTGGGTGCCCAACTCGCTATGTAATGCTCTCCAAAAGTGTGAGGTGAACTGAGGACCTCGATCTGATATAATGGACACAGGCACACCGTGCAACCGGACTATCTCCTGAATGTAGATCTGGGCCAACCTCTCAGAAGTATAAGTAGTAGCTACTGGAATGAAATGCGTCGATTTGGTCAACCTATCCACAATGACCCAAACCGCGTCAACCTTCGGCAAAGTCCGAGGCAACCCAACTACGAAATCCATAGTAATTCCCTCCCACTTCCACTCAGGAATGGGCATCTGCTGAAGTAGGCCTCCTGGTCTCTGGTGCTCATACTTGACCTGCTGGCAATTAAGACATCTAGCCACATACTCCACTATGTCCTTCTTCATCCGCCCCCACCAGAAATGTTGCTTCAAATCACGATACATCTTCGTAGCACCCGGATGAATAGAATACCGTGAACTGTGAGCCTCCTCTAAAATCCTGTCCCTCAGGACCTCAATATTAGGAACAAAAAAACGGCCCTGAAGTCTCAGAACACCATCTTCACCAATAATAACCTCTTTGGCATCACCCTGAACAACTGTCTCCCGTAGCTCCGCCAAGCACGGATCATCAAACTGCCGGGCCTTAATCTCTCCCAATAACAAAGACCAAGCAGCCACATGTGCAAGAACTCGGTGGGGCTCTGAAAGATCCAATCTCACCAGGAGATTAGCCAAGGACTGAATGTCCAAGGCTAGAGGTCTCTCCTCTGCTGCAATGTAAGCCAAACTACCCATACTCTCCGCCTTCCTGCTCAAGGCATCTGCTACCACATTTTCCTTGCCCGGATGATAAAGAATGGTGATATCATAATCCTTCAACAACTCAAGCCATCTGCGCTGCCTCAAATTAAGATCCCTTTGCTTGAACAAGTGCTGCAAGTTGCGGTGGTCAGTATAAACCTCACAAGACACCCCATACAAGTAGTGCCTCCAAATCTTGAGAGCATGAACAATCGCTGCCAACTCTAGATCGTGCACAGGGTAATTCTTCTCATAAACCTTCAACTGGCGCGAAGCATAAGCAATAACTCTCCCTTCATGCATCAACACATATCCCAAACCAACGCGTGAGGCGTCACAACATACTGTATACATCCCAGAATCGGAAGGCAATACCAGAACTGGTGCTGAGGTCAATGTTGTCTTGAGCTTCTGAAAGCTCGTCTCACACTAGTCGGATCATCAGAACGGGGCATTCTTGTGAGTCAATCTAGTCAGCGGGGTTGCAATGGATGAAAAGCCCTCCACAAATCGGCGATAATAACCTGCTAGGCCTAAGAAGCTCCTGATCTCTGTAGCTGAAGTAGGACGTGGCCAACTCTGAACTGCCTCAATCTTCTTAGGATCAACCTTGATACCCTCTCCGGATACCACATGTCCCAAAAATGCCACAGAATCCAACCAAAACTCACACTTGGAGAACTTATCATATAGCTTCTGTTCTCGCAAAGTTTAGAGCACAACTCTCAAATGTTGCTCGTGCTCTCCCAGGCTACGCGAGTATATCAAAATGTCATCAATAAAGACAATGACAAAGGAATCAATATACGGCCTGAACACCCTGTTCATTAAGTCCATAAAATGTTGCTAGGGCATTAGTCAAGCCAAAGGACATCACTAGGAACTCATAGTGGCCGTATCTCGTACGAAAAACAGTCTTCGGAACATCCGAGTCCCGAATCTTCAGCTGGTGGTACCCCGATCTCAAGTCGATCTTAGAAAACACCCGAGCACCCTGCAACTGGTCAAACAAATCATCGATGCGCGGCAATGGGTACTTATTCTTAATGGTGACCTTGTTCAACTGGCGGTAGTCAATACACATCCGTATAGACCCATCCTTCTTCTTCACAAATAGCACTGGAGAACCTCACGGCGATACACTCAGCCTGATAAACCCCTTAGCCAGCAACTCCTCAAGCTGCTCCTTCAACTCCTTCAACTCTTTAGGAGCCATACGGTACGGGGGAATGGAAATAGGCTGGGCGCCTGGGGCTAAATCAATACAGAAATCAATATCACGATTCAGAGGCATGCCTGGAAGGTCTGAAGGAAATACATCAGCAAACTCTCGAACCACTGGCACTGAATCCATCATCGGAGACTCGGCGGTGGTGTCCCGCACATAAGCAATATAGGCCAGACAACCCTTCTCGACCATATGTCGAGACTTCAGGAAGGAAATAACTCGACTGGCTGCACTAACTGAGGAACCTCTCCACTCCAGCCTAGGCAACTCGGGCATGGCTAGGGTAACTGTCTTGGCATGGCAATCTAGGACGACATGATATGGAGATAGCCAATCCATGCCCAGGATAATCTCGAAATCAACCATATCGAGCAATTGAAGGTCCGCTCTAGTCTCGAACCCATAAAATGTAATCACACAGGATCGATAAATTCGGTCTACCACCACAGAATCGCCCACGGGAGTGGACATATAAATATGAGTACCCAAGGACTCGCGAGGAACATCCATAAAACAAGCAAATAAGGTTGAGACATATGAATAAGTGGACCCTGGATCAAATAATACTGATGCCTCTCTACCACATACTGAAATAGTACCTATGATCACGACATCTGCGGCCACTACATCTGATCAGGCCGGGATAGCATAGAATCTGGTTGGAGCACCGAATGACTGACCTCCGCTGGAATGAATAGGAGCTGGCTGAGCTCCCCCTGCCTGGCCTCCACCTCTGGGACGACCTCTACCCTCCTATCCTCCACCTCTGGGTGGACAAACCACCGATGCTGAGAATGTAGGCTGATAACTCTGCTGAACGGCCTTGCCCCGAAGCCTGGGACAAGTCCTCTTCATATGGCCTGGATCCCCGCACTCATAACATATCCTCGGTACCATAGCCTGCTGCCCTGAAGATGAAGAACCCTGGATAGCTGGGGGACGGTGAGAACCCTCTAGCATGGCACTAAAGTAAGGACTAGAAGACCCCTGATGACCGGAATACCCGCTGGAGGAACCCTGAATGGCTGGTGGGCGGTAAGAACTCTCCGGCATGGCGCTGAAATAGGGCCTCACTGGAACACCACGGGGAGGTGGTGGAGGAGCTGAATATGGAGGCCTGCTAGGCTGGCCCCTACCAAACTGACCTCTACCCCTGGCTGGGGCACCTCTGAAATCCCCAGAAAATCTAGCTCTCTTATCCTTCTAACTCTACTCTCTGCCCCTTGATCGATAACCCTCAATCCGGCGAGCTATCTCGACCACAAGCTGATAGGGAGTCCCCATCTCCACCTCTCGGGCCATGCTTTCCTTAATACCTAAGTGCAGCCTAGCTACAAATCTCCGCACTCTCTCAGTATCAGTAGGAAGTATCATAAGGGCATGACGAGACAACTCAGAAAACCTGGCCTCGTAGTGTGTCACCGACATCTGTCCCTGCTCAAGCTGCTCAAATTGATACCGCAGCTCTTCTCTCTCAGAGGGTGGGATATATCTGTCCAGGAACAACTGAGTGAACTGCTCCCAAGTGATGGAAGGGGAACCTGCCGGTCTACCAAGGATATATGACTGCGACCACCTCCGGGTCCTGCCCTCTAACTAGAAAGTAGTGAAGTCAACTCCATGAGACTCCAATATCCTCATGTTGTGCAGTCTGCCCCTGCGCCTATCAATGAAGTCCTGGGCATCCTCGCCATGCTCACCTCTGAAGACAGGAGGGTGCAATCTGGTCCACCTATCCAATAACTTCTGCGGATCGCCGTTCGCAGCTAGTCTGAGCTCAGGTGCTGTTGCCACATGCTGGGCCCCGCCCACGAGCAGTGTACTCGGGGTATGATATACCGCTGCTGCATGACCTGTGGCCTGTGCAGTAGGGGTCTGGACTCCCCCTCTTGCCTGAGATGTGGCAGGGTCTGCTGGAAATAAACCAGCCTGATTCATGGTGTCCATGAACCGCAACATACAACCCATGACCTCCTGGAAGCCCGGCGGCGTCATAAAGTCCACTGGAGCAGGATCTGCTGGGGGCACCTGGCCCTGCTCCTCTGTGATAGGATCCTCTTCCAGATCTGCTGGGTGTGCTACTGGAACAGCTCTAGGACGCCCTCGTCCCCTACCTCGGGCCAGTGCCCTCCCCCGGCCTCTACCACGACCTCGGATAACGGGGGTAACGGCCCCTCTGGGTCTGGAACATCGAATGCGCGCGTCCTCACCATCTGTGAGAGAATAGAAGAGTGAGATTTATTACACTATCAACTGCACGATAGAATATGAACAAAGAGAGATTTTTTAACACCCTATAGCCTCCCGAAGATAAATACAGACGTCTCTGTATCGATCCGCAAGACTCTATTAGGTTTGCCCGTGACTTGTGAGACTTACGTGAACCTAGAGCTCTGATACCATGTTGTCACGACCCAAATACAAATTTAGGTCGCGATGACGCCCAACTCCGATGTCAAGCAAGCCAACCTTAATTTCCTAGTGATCCCGTTGTAATTTATCAAACATTTTTCATCACTTGTGAAAATTTAGAACTTAAAATACGAATTAAACAAGTGAATTAAACAACCGTAACGAGAAAGTACCCATATTAGTCACCACCAATAATTACAACCCAAAAGAATATAATGTCCACTACGTGGGTGTGCCAGGAACTGGCGTCACGACTCTACGGGCATCTAATAGAAATGAGTATCCAAAATAAAATACAAATCTGCCCTACTGTCTGATGAAAATATAAACAGACATAGCAAAATAAAGAGAGGAACTCCAAGGTGCTGCTACAGAGGAAACGTCAAGGAAAGCAGCTCACCGAGAAGTCCACACCCATTATAGGTCAGGGACGAACTCCGAGCGAATAACCAGATGCACCTGCCTCAGAACCTGTACAATTAAGTACAGAAGCGTAGCATGAGTACATAAACAAATATGTACCTAGTGAGTATCCCATCTAATCTCGAAGAAGTAGTGACGAGAGGTCGACGTGATACTTACTAGGGCCAAAATAATATAATATGATTAAATGAAGACTAGGTAGGAATAGCAGTCGTAGTAATCACGAAGACATGAAACACCGAGTATCAATTTATAATTAGCTTTGCATGTCAATTTCGCTAGCCTATAATTTACTACGTTTTCCTTTTCATATAAATCAATTGATACAAGTATCACAAAACTCCCAGTCAGTTAAATAGCACAAAATATGCAGAAATCATCGCAAAAATAAATGTGCACTGCCGAAGGGTCGATCGGCTCGAACCATAGATGCATCTATTACCCCGCTCGCGAATCGAACATGCGACGCGGTTGACATAATGATAGGGCTATCCCGCTCACGAATCATACATGCGACGCGGGTGCCCGTATACATACACAGAATTATCAAGAGTTCATGGATTTAATAGAGATCATACTTTGAAGACAAGAATTAAGAAATGTAAATTTTGAATGTAACTTCCTAAATATTCTCATACTAATTCAAGGATACTAAGCAAATCAAAAATACATTTAGGGTCACATATAAGGCACATAAAAGCATACTTGTGAGTCCTAAAACTACCCAACATAACATAATAGTAGCTACGCACGGACTCTCGTCACTTCGTGCGTGCGTAGCCCCCGCAAATAAGGACATGCAAATTATTATAATCACCTATGGGGACAATTCCCTCTTACGAGGTTAGAAAGGAGACTCACCTTGTGTCGAGCCTACTTTCCGGGTCAAGAATGCGCCCGAACTCCAAACTCGTCTCCCAAGGACTCGAAACTAGTCAAATGTTTCATAAATAAATTAATTTACTCTCAAAAGTACGAAATTCCCCTATTCACTTAGCTATTTCAACTTACTTTGAAAAATCCCAAAATACACCCCCGGGCCCACATGCTCGGCTTCCGGAAATTCTTGAAGGAAACACTCACCCATAGTCTAAGGATCAACATTATGTAATTTTTTTATGTTTTCATAACCAATTCCTCGGTAATTCCCTCATTTTTGTAAAAACCTAGATTTTTGCCCTAACCCATGATTTCCACTATTTTAGGATGTTAATTTACCTAGGAATTCAGGTATTAAACCAACATAGGGGTGGAATTTACTTACCTTTAAGTATGTAGGTCGTTGATCTCTTTTGCATGCTCAAAATCGCCCCAAGGAAGAAGATGAATGTTCAAAAATGGAGGATTCCCGTGTTTTAACACACTTACTGCCTATAGGGATTCCGCATCTGCGGCTCGAGGACCGCACCTGCGGTCTCGCGCCTGCGAGAATAATCTTGCACTTGCGGAAATGGGAGAGGGAGTCTAGGGTCGCACCTACAGAGAGGATCCCGCACCTGTGGCTCCGCTCCTACGAATTTTGATCCGCACCTGTGAGAAATGGGCGGCCTCACCTGAAGCCGCACCTGCGAGGCAAGGACCTCAGAAGCGGTCTCGCACCTGTGACTGGTCCACCGCAGGTGCGGTCATACCAGATCTGGTGCACCAACAACTATTTTTGCTGGTTTTTGTTCTTGTTTGATGCCCGAGCGGCATCTGGGCCCACCCGATCCCCCGTCCAAATATACCAACAAATCCCAAATCATAATACGAACTTGCTCGAGCCTTCGGAACACCCAAAACAACGCTAGAACTCAAAATCACATCTCAAAACCCCTAGAATCAAACTTAAGAACTTTAAGTTCTTGAATTCGTTAACAATGCGCTGAACCTACCTATACTACTCGGAATGACACCAAAAATTTCAAGTAAGTCATAAATGACACAACGAAACTATTCCCGATCTTGGAATCCCGTTCGGACCTCGATAACACAAAAACACGTTCCAAACCTCAATTTGAACTTAAATAAACTCTTATTTCACTATTGGGCGCCGAAACGCTGCCGGGTCATCCAAAACCCGTTCCGAACATACGCTCAAGTCTTAAATCCTCATACAAAGCTACCGGAACCGTCAAAACTCGAATATGAGGTTGTTTACTCAAAACATTGACCGAAGTCAAACTTGGCCTTACAAGCCAACCTTAAGGAACCAAGTGTTCCTATACCATTCCAAACTCTTCCAAATCCCAAAACACCTGTCCCCATAAGTCATAAATCACAAAAAGCAACTACGAGAAGTCTCATTTAGGGGAACGGGGCCCTAACACGCAAAACGACCGGTCGGGTCGTTACACATCTTGTGCCCAAGGTGCTTGAAGAACAACAGTACAAATCCTGGAGAAAATGCCATTGATTACTTGTCCACTCTTGTCACTTGATGCACTTGTAACACACAATGTCCATTTCATTATATTGTAGATACACCATCACATGTCAATAAGTGTGTTCCTTCATCTTTATTTGTAAATAGTTCAAGTGCAGGTATTGACAAGTTCTTTTTGTGAATTCATCCTCTAACTCTCCTATTACGTTTTCTCATCTGTGTGTTGGAGACAATGTAGATGTTCTATGGCATAATAGATTTAAACATGTTCCCTTTTTAAATATGAAAAATATCTCCTCTATTCATGTGACCTTTTCTTCCAAACAACCTTCTAATTGCACCATTTGCCCAATAGCTAGACAAGAAAGGCTCCCATTTCCTCAGAAAACTAACACAACCAATAAGACTTTTGAAATCCTACATGCTGACTTGTGGGGACCATATCATGTGGCCACACATGATAAGTACAAGTATTTCATGACCATTGTGGATGACTTCAGTAGGTCCACTTGGACTTATCTCCTATCTAGTAAGAGTAATGCCCATCAAGTACTTAAGGGATTCATTAGTTTGGTGGAAAATCAGTTTGGAGTAACTGTCAAAGCTATGAGAACATATAATGGACTAGAGTTCACCAATGCAGAAACAAACATGCTACTTCAATCCAAAGGTATCATACATCAAAGAACTTGCCCCTACACCCCACAACAAAATGGTGTGGTGGAAAGAAAACACAAGTATCTCCTTGAAACTGCTAGATCTCTCCTTTTTCAATCTAAACTACCCATAAGGTATTGGGGTGAATGTATACTCTGTGCCACCTACATCATAAACAGAATTCCTTCCACTTCTATTAATAATCAAACTCCATATGAACTGTTGTAAAAGAGAAAGCCAAAGTATTCTCACCTAAAGAGCTTTGGCTGCCTGTGCTACCCTACTGTGCCCAGACCTCATAGGGACAAATTTGAACCCAGAACAACACTACATGTATTTGTTGGCTATCCTTTCAACACAAAGGGATACAAAGTCCTAAGTCTAGCCATTAGAAAGATCATTGTCTCCAGAGATGTAGTCTTCAATGAATCTATTTTTCCATTTGAAACCAATATGAATATATCTCCCTAATCATGTGTCCCTCATTCAATTCCTTTTATTCAACCTTTATGTGAGCAATATTCTGATAGTACAAACATTACACAACAAGCATTTGAACCTATGAGTGTTCAAGGGAGTCATACTGGCAACAAAACTAATCTCATATCACCTACACATGATCACTCCTCATCATCCTCCATGGTACACAACTCTTCAATACCTTTTCCATCACAAGACCACATTGAACAACCTCATGCAGAACCCATGCAACTGAGACAGTCCTCAAGAACACATAAAGCACCTAGTTATTTACAGGACTATGTGCATTCTCTACCTAAACTTAAACCAAATCCTAACTCCCTTAATGCATTATTTTCTATGAACCATCATTTTGCCTCTGATCTATTAACTCCTAATAGTCAAGTTCTTGTGAGAAATGTTTGTCATGACAAGGAACCATCATCATATGAGGAAACAACTATTGATCATGCATGACAAGCTGCAATGACACAGGAATTTGAAGCTCTATATTCCAACCACACTTGGGACCTGGTAGCCCTACCACTAGGGAAGCAAGCAATATGGTGTAAGTGGGTTTACAAAGTGAAGCATAAAGCTGATGGTAATATAGAAAGATTCAAAGCCAGATTGGTTGTAAAAGGCTACACACAACATGCAGGAATTGACTACACAGAGACATTCTCCCCAGTAGTAAAGATGACAACATCGAGAGCATTAATAGCCACAGTAGTGAAGAAGGGGTGGTGTATATCTCAGCTAGATGTAAACAATGCCTTCCTCCATGAGGACCTTAATGAGGAAGTATATATGCAGACTCCACCTAGACTCGTCGTGGATAAACCTGGACCAATTTGCAAGCTAAACAAGTCTCTCTATGGTCTAAAACAAGCCAACCGACAATGGTATGCAAAGTTGACTAAGGCTTTGTGTTCAAAAGGATATACACATTCCATGAATGACTACTCACTTTTTTATAAGAGAAATGGAGAATCCTCAGTATATGTTGTAGTATATGTGGATGATGTGCTATTTACTGGAACTGATCAGGAAGAGATCATACAATTAAAGGCCTTCTTGCATGAGCAGTTTAGGATCAAAGATCTGAGACAACTACATTACTTTCTAGGGATGGAGGTGATGTTCAAGGATGATGGTGTCATAATTTCTCAAAGGAAATTTGTACTGGAAATGTTGAAGGAGTACAACTGCCTAGGTTACAAGCCTTGTTCTTCACCTTTAGACCCTACAATAAAGCTAAAAGCAAAAGAAGGTACCATCCTACAAGATCCTACATACTATAGAAAACTGGTAGGGAGGCTAAATTTCCTAACTAATACTAGACTGGACATCGCATATAGTGTCCAACATTTAAGTCAGTTCATTCAAGAGCCCAGGGAACCTCATTTGAAGGCAACTTTCCATCTACTTAGGTACTTGAAAAATGATCCCGCTCTGGGAATCTTCATGTCTAAGGATGCAGATTGCACAGTTAAAGCATATTGTGACTCTGATTGGGCAAATTATCCAGATTCTAGGAGATCTATTACAGGTTATTTGGTGTTTCTGGGAAATAGCCCTGTCAGTTGGAAGTCCAAGAAACAGAAAACTATATCACTGTCTTCTGCAGAAGAAGAGTACAAGGCCTTGAGAAAAGTAGTGGGGGAATTAGTATGGTTGAGCAGACTATTTGGAGAACTAGGTGTCCCTTTTCCAATTCCTATTTCAGTGTTCTGTGACAGTTAATATGCACTTCACATTGCCAAGAATCCAGTATTTCACGAAAGAACCAAGCACATAGAAGTGGAGTGTCATTTTGTGCGCGATCAATTGCAAGCAGGACTAGTTTCACTTCACCACATTAGAACAGACAGTCAACTGACAGACATTTTGACTAAGGCCTTAACTGGAATCAAACATAGTGCCATATTGGGCAAGTTGGCTGTGTTTGCAATACCTCCCACTTGGGGGGGGGGGGGGTATTAAGATTAATTATTTCTGTTAGCTTATATAATCAGTTATTTTAGCTTACATAATCAGTTAGTTAGTTAGCTTAGTGGCTAAGTATAGTTAGTTAAGAATAGCGACAACTGTCAGTTGGTTAGTTAGATAGTCTTTGTCATTACACTCATGTATATAGTGGGAGTAGTTCCACTCAATTGTTAACTTGAATGAATAGAGTAAAATCTCTTTTTCTTCCAGAATTGATAAATTCATTTGAATCACACCCTTACTTGTTGAGTCCACCAGTTAAATCATTATATTACTGTGCAGCTCAAGTAAAACTTTCAGGCCAAGCTACTTGAGTAAGCCACACGAATGTTTAATTTTAAGTATACAATAACATGTGTTATTTTATTACTAGTATGTTTTATCTAGACATTGTCGGTTGGTAGGATGCTTTAGATAAAATAATGCATGTATTAGTTTTGTGTATCTGTAATGCCTTGTTTGGTACACATTTTGAATATATGCACTAGTTATGCAAGCATTGGTTATACACCCTCTTTGGTATTATCCTATGCATAGAAAACCATGGTATTAACAATGCAATGGGTTTTAATGCATGCATTACTTAGTTAAAGACAAAATTGTCCTTCAAATCAGATAAAAAATTTAATTTTTTTTCATATGAAAACATTCCTCAACATATGTTTCTAAAAAAATAGAGTGATGGACTCATTTTGAGGGCATTTTTGTAAATAAATAATTTTTTTAAAAATAGTGCAATGCATTAATATATCAAACCAACAATGGATAAGAAATATATCAGTATAACTAATGCCAACATTACTAATACACACTATTCAACATTAGTCTTATGCACCTACCAAACGATCCCTTAATATCGTAAGAGCTTTTTACGAATTGAATAGTTTTACTTCCATTAAGTTGTCGTAATCTCTTTCTTTATCAGGACTTAAAATCGTATAATATGAGCAAGTTCACACAAGGGAATTGGTGTTTACTCGTATGATAATAAATTAATAAATTTCCAATTTATTAGCAGCGCACAACAATAGAAATGTTTATACAACAATATTAAGATAATAAAGTATCGACTTTCTAGTAATTTCGATCAAAGCCTTGGAAGATCATGCATCTCCGCTAGACCTGTTAAATGGGTCGACCCGGCTCAGACCCGAACCCGTTGACTCTTGGCCCGTGGGTCTTTAACCGGGCCGGTCCGATTCATTTTCTTACAGGGTCCGGTTTGTATTCGACCTATTATCAAAACATGTTGACCCGATCCGGATCCGTGACCCGTAATCTCTTAACCCGGGCCCTAATGGGCCGAATCCAATTTAATTAAGAAAAGTTAAAAACTAATTGTATTGGCGAAAAATAGACTTGCCATGTGGGTCTATTAAATGGCAACACGTATCAGCAAAGCTTGGAGAAAAGTGAAGAATGACATGTAAAGATGATATGTGAAACACTCCGGGGACCAAACATACTCATACCGTGCCTGATAGCCTCGGAACTGGTCATCATAAATAGTTCGGAACAGGTGCGGGAGAGTATCTCATAATTACAAATGAGGAAGGAATCAATTAATCCCGAATTATATGGGATTTATCATCATTACTCTATCAGTTACAAATCAATTATGTAACGTACAATAAATGCAATAAATGATTGTAACTGTTAGAACAAGGCAATCAATTGTAAGATTGACTCAACAAGCACGAGATTGACTCAACAGGCACGAGATTGACTCAGCAGGCACGAGATTAACTCAACAGGTACGAGAGTGACTCATCAGCCACATGATTGACTCATCAGCCACGAGATTGACTCATCAGTTATGGAATTAACTCATATGTTACGGAATTAACTCATCAGTTACGAATTTCCAGCATTTACACAACTGTTACAAGTCTTCCAAAAGTAATGGATGAGTTGAGTAAATTCTCATAATGGAACCATTATTCATGGAGAATGGTTACTTAGATTTATCATTATAAATAGACATAGTTTTATCACAATCAGGGGAATAGAACTTTCTTCTCTCAATTCTATACATTTTAATTCATATCATCTTGCTTTCAAGTTAGCCATAGTTTGGTCCTTCAAGTTCCGTTCGGCTCAACATCCTGTCAAGGATTATTCAATAAGAATTATTTTTTCTCTGCTTTATTTTATTATATTTTCTGTCAGTGAATTTATTTTGCACTTATCTATCACGTTGCATTAACAAAAATTATATCTTGCGGATTGAATCGGTTGAAAACTATTTTTTGGGTTAAACACTAATGAATGATAAAATTTTCAAACTTTATACATATATACGAACTTAAATTACTACATGTCCTTGAAGCCAGTTAGAATAAAAAAAAATACTTTATTAACATTAAAACTTGAGAAACAAGTGGAATCGACTATTTCACTAATAGCCTAAAATATATGGAATTCGACTATTTTGACAAGACGCCTCATAGTGTCTCGTACTATATTCTTTATTCAATGTTTGATTCAAAATTTTACCACTTATCTGAATCTATATATATATATATATATATATATATATATATATATATATATATTATATGTGTGTGTGTGTGTGTGAGAGAGAGAGAGAGAGAGAGAGAGAGAGAGAGTTAGTTTGTGCGGGTTGACTAGTGGATCAGCTACCGGTTCAGGTCCGGTACGGTTCCGTGGGTCAAAATATTATAGTCCGGCCCAGACCCCTTAAATCAATGGGTTGGTCCATTTAGGGTTTCGTGGGTCATAGGCCCATTAAATGGTCAATTTTAATGAGTTATGTGGGTCGATTTTGTGATGACCCAAAAGGTCATCTTAAGTAATTCTAGCTAAATCTGTGTTCCGAGACTCCAAAAGCCTATGTTAATCTCACCTCGATATGCGTGCGCAGCCCGAGCATGTAGCCGGGAAGTCCTTATGTTGGAATTTAATGAAAATGGAATTTGTTCTGATAATGAAATGAATACAGTTGACTTTGGTCAACATTTTTGGTAAATGGATCCGGACTCGTGATTTGACGGTCCCGAAGGGTCCGTAGGAAAATATGGGACTTGGGCGTGCGCCCGAAATCGAATTCCGAGGTCCCAAGCCCAAGAAATGAATTTTTAAAAGAAATTATTTTCCGGAAATAATAAAGGATTTTGAAAATGAATAATTATGTGAAAGCCATGTTACCGGGCCCGTATTATGGTTCCGGAGCCCGGGACAGGTTTATTATATGTTAGGTGAGTTATCTGTGAAATTTGGTGTAAAACGGACTTGAAATGACGTGTTTCGGACCAAAATTGGTAAAATTAAGCTTTATGAAGTTTTAATAAATTTCTATGAGTTTTGAGGTTTAAATAGTTGAGTTTGATGATATTTTGGTGATTTAAAAGCTTGAATAAGTCCGTAGGATGTTTTGGGAGTTGTGTGTGTTGTTGGTTTTGAGACCCGAGGGCTCGGGTGAGTTTCGGGTAGCTAACATGGTGAGAAAACATAGGAAATCACTGCTGATGCACCATCTTCTGGTGTGTCCGCACCTGCGAGCCTAGAGCCGCAGGTGCGAGACCTCAGGCGCGACACCAAGCCCGCAGATGCGGTCCCCCTCGCAGGCGCGACCCAGGCGCCGCAGGTGCGGCTTCACAAGGGCGTCAAATTTTCCGCAGGTGCGGCCCCTTCTGGGCCTGACCTATTCCCGCAGGTGCGACCATTTTTCCGCACCTGCGATACCGCAGGTGCGAGCCCCCCTTCCGCAGGTGCGAGATCTGCCCAATGATTTTTTCTCTTAAGTCCAAAACAGTAGACATTACGGGATTTTCCCAATTTTTCACTCCTTCCTTCTTCTCCACAGCCCCTTAGCCATTTTTTACGAGCTTCATCACCACACCCTCCTAGGTAATCAATTCTAATTCCATTTTTCTTCCATTTAACATCATCTATCACTAGAATCTTGGCCTAAAGTTTTAAAAATCAAAGTAGAAATTGGGGGTTTTGGGTAGAGTTAAGGCTTATGGAATTTTGGGTGATTCAACCTCAATTTGGGGTCGGATCTTAAAAGAAATTATATATTCTAACTCGTGGGGTTATGGGTGATCGGGATTTTGTCCGAGCCTCGCGTTTGGACTAAGCGGGCCTGGGGTCAAATTTCGGTAATTTTGGAAGAATGCTAGAAATTGAATATCTAGGCTATGGGATTGTATTATTGAGTTTTTATTGATATTATTGAATTAATTATGCCTAGATATTGTTGTTTCGGAGTCAGATTATAAAGGAAAGACGGTCTTAGAGGGTTGATTGCTATACTTTGGACCGAGGTAAGTGTCTTGCCTAACTTCGGTGAGAGAATATGTATTATTTGCTATGTGCTAAGTGATTATCATGTTCATTGCATAGGTGAGGTGACGAGTACCTATGCAATGTGTTTCAAGCATGTCCGTGAGTCTATTTTGATAGAAATTGTAGTATTACTTCCATGTTTAGCATATTATGAGTTTGTCTTTACTTTGTAATTTATTCTGGATTGAACGTACTGATTGTTGAGTTTGAGAAGTGTTGATACGAATGATAATCCAAGTGTAGAGTATGCGATTGAGGCG
>ML243063.1:3395-15858 GCA_005239495.1 Nicotiana undulata
TTCCACAATGTAAGCTTGTTGAACTTTACAAGGTTCAATGTGAGTGGTTGACTCTTGCCTTTCTATCTGCAACTGTATTTTATCATATTGTTCCATAAGGCACTTTAGCGTATCCTCGATCTCTTTCAGATCTTCATACCTGAGTTCTTTGTTCTTATTAACTTCACAAGAAAAAGAAGAACCATCAAAGTAAGGGGTTGAGGGAAGGTAAGAAATATAAGCACAACCATGGAAGTGACCATCTTGACCACCACACATATCACACACATTCCACACATAGGATTGAGTTGGTGCACATAACTCGCTCTCGGGAATATTTTGATAATTTTGCCCTGGGTGGTTTCCTCCACAATATGCATAACGAGGATCAAAAGTAGAATTTCCAACATCAAAACTCTCATAATTCCATGATGTCATGTTTTTCAAATTAACAAATAAAACTAAATTAAAGAAAATAAAAATCAAATACTGAAAAAAATAAAAAATATTCAAACTTGAAACCTAGCGATATGTACACCTACAGCTACACGTCAAAATTTCAATGTATAGATTGAAAGTGAAGAAAATTGATACACTAAGAATTTTTGTATTTCTTCCAACTACAATTGATAAAACCGTTAATTCCCCGGCAACGACGCCAAAATTTGATCACGCTCAACTGTGTCTTCTAAAAAGACTAAGCGGGCGTTGCAAATATAATCTGAGTATCTAGCCCCGAGTCGAATCCCACAGGGAATTAACCTATCAATTGTTGTTGTTAGAGTACTAGATTCTCAATAATCAACTTTACCAAAAGTTATAAATTTTACTTGGTGTTGTTTTTACTACTACAGCTGAACAGAATTAATAAAACTAAGATTAACTAACATGAAGTTGTAAACAATTGGATTAAAGGTCCTAGTTGTATGTTTCCTATAGTTTTGAATTAGTTGTCTCTATCAATCATGAACTCTCCAACTATCATAAATCTCTCTCAAGCAATTATGATAATTTACTAAACGCACTCTCTCAAGCTACGCTAGCTAGGTTCACATTACAGTTCACTTTAGATTGCACCCGAGGTATCGTTATCTCTAATCCAACCTCTAAACCCTCGGTTATGACTCTCGCCTATACTACGGGAGTGACGTTGTTCAAACAACTACCTAAATAAGCACTCTCTCTCAAGCAGATACATAATAAATAGGAACAGCTAATTGATGGCCTTTCAATCAACTACAACAAAAACGTAGTTGAACAAATAGAGATTAACAACCAAATCAAAACTATATTAATATAACAACGAGTTCATCCCCAACGGGTTCCACCAAAACCTTAGGTTAAAAGATTTAGATACTCATAACAATGATAAAAACTACAAAAGAATTCATGAACAATGTAAAATAGGAAGAAGAAGGAAAAACTCATAGAAGAATTGCCCCGCCTTGCTCCCATTGTGTCTCTGCCTCCTTAGGTCGAATTTGTGTCCAAAACAATGTCCAATCCCCAAAAATAATGTTCTCCCATGTATATATACCAAGTAGGGTCGGGACCAAACAATTATACCTTCTCCTACACGAAAAAGGACAAGTTTTCAGCCGCCACTAGCGCGGCCGCGCTAATATCGCGCTAGAGGTCGCGCTAGTGGGGTTCCATTCTGCCCCAGTCCGCGTCAGGTCCGCAGTCTCAATTTCGATCGCATGTGTGAACCTATTACGTTTGGAATTTAGAAATACGTAAAACATGAAAGTTATAGCCCTTTGAGTTATCTTTCCAACCATATATTATATAGCCCAAATTGAGTTCGGAGAAAAAGGTTATGTCCATTTTACTAGACAGTGCACAATATGTCTCCTCGAGTCTTCGTTTGTTCTCAACTATCAAATTTGACCCCCGAACATGATCCGGACTTAATTCCTTGAGATTTTACTCAGACGTCAAAGCTTCAAATCACTTAAATTCATTCCATAACATCTATATAGCTCAGAATCACTCCTACAAGGCATAAAACACACAGTTAGTGCAAAACACAAGCGATTAAAGCTCAAACTCAATTAAAGTGCAGTAAACTAGAGTGTAATTAGCGACTAAAATACATAATTATAGCCTATCATCAAATTCTCGCAGGTGCGATTCTGCAAGAGCGGAAATATCCTCGCAGGTGCGAGTTCTGAAGCCTTGGTCAACTTTTCGAAGGGCGGACATCTGGCCGCACATGCTGTTCCGCAGGTGCGTGAACTTCTCCGCAGGTGTGATCACTCTGAAGCTTAGCCAATAATCGCAGGTGCGATGTTTTTCTTCGCAGGTGCGAGGTCGCACCAGCGACCTATTATCCGCAGGTGTGGAATCACTGGGAGTTTTGCCATTTTCACCATGTTTTGTTCAATTTCACTCCAATTTAAAGTCAACCACTTCATGACATCATTTCCCTTAAATTCAAGCAAATGCACACTATAAATGACCTCAAGTTAACTTAGAGGGAAACAAAATCTAATGAACAGAGGCCAAAATGAGTGGTAAAATCACCACTCATCAACGGGTCACCAACATATTTCCTAAGCATCAACAAATGAAATATAGGATGAACACCCGATAGGCTGGGTGGAAAGGCAAGTCTATAAGCCACCTCTCCAACCTTCTAAAGTACCTCAAAAGGACCAATAAAACGTGGACTCAGCTTTCCCTTCTTTCCAAACCTCATGACACCCTTCATGGGTGACAACTTTAGCAATACCTTGTCACCTTCCTTAAAAGACACATCCCGAACCTTCCGGTCCACATAACTCTTCTGTCGAGACTGTGCTGTGCGAAGTCGCTCCTGAATAAACTGCACCTTCTCCAACGCACCCTGGATCAAATCTGTGTCCAATAACTTAGCCTCACCAGGCTCGAACCAACCAACCGGAGATCTACACCTCCTACCATATAAAGCCTCATACGGGGCCATCTGAATACTGGACTGGTAGCGGTTATTATACGCAAACTCTGCTAGTGGCAGAAACTGATCTCATGAACACCAAAATCAATTACACAAGCGCGTAACATATCCTCCAAAATCTGAATAGTACGTTCCGACTGCCCGTCGGTCTGTGGATGAAATGCAGTGCTCAACTCTACATCAATACCCATACCTCTCTGTACGGCCCTCCAAAACTGAGATGTGAACTGAGTACCTCTGTCAGAAATAATAGAAGCCGGAACTCCATGCAATCGGACAATCTCCTTAATGTAAATACCAGCTAATCACTTTGAAGTATAAGAAGTACTGACAGGAATGAAGTGTGCGGACTTGGTCAATCTGTCCACAATGACCCAGATAGCATCAAAACCCTTCGAAGTCCGTGGAAGCCCAACTACAAAGTCCATAGTGATCCGCTCCCACTTCCACTCTGGAATATCTAACCTCTAGAGTAATCCACCTGGTCTCTGGTGCTCGTACTTGACTTGCTGGCAGTTGAGACACCGTGCTACATACTCCACAATATCTCTCTTCATCCGCCTCCACCAATACTGCTTTCTCAGATCCTGATACATTCCGCGGCACCTGGAGCAATGGAATACCGCGAGATATGGGCCTCTGCTAATATCAACTCTCGAATCCCATCCACATTGGGAACGCAAATACGGCTCTGCATCCTCATAACACCGTCATCACCAATGGTCACATCTTTGGCATCACCTCGATGGACCCTATCCTGAAGAACTAACAAGTGTCGGTCATCATACTGGCGAGCTCTAATCTTATCATATAGAGAAGACTGGGAAGCCATGCTAGCTAACACTCGCGGAGGATCTAAAAAAACCAATCTCACTAACTGACCCACTAAAGCCTAGACATCGAGGGCTAAGGGTCGCTCTGCTGCTGACAGATAGGCTAGACTCCCCAAACTCTCGGCCCTGCGACTCAAATTATCGGCCACTACATTGGCCTTCCCCGAATGATAAAAAATGGTGAGATCATAATCCTTGAGAAGCTCTAACCACCTTCTCTGACGCAAATTCAAGTCCTTCTATTTCAGCAGGTACTGCAAGCTACGATGGTCGGTGAAAATCTCACACTGCACTCCATACAAGTAATGGCGCCAAATCTTTTGGGCATGAACAATGGCAACTAACTCAATATCGTGCACTGGATAGTTCTTCTCGTTCACTTTCAACTGTCTAGATGCAGAGGCAATCACCCTACCGTCCTGCATCAATACTGCTCCCAAGCCAACTCTAGAAGCATCACAATAAACTTTGTAAGAACCTGAACCTGTAGGCAGAGCTAATACCGAAGCTGTCGTCAATGCTGACTTGAGCTTCTTAAAGCTCTCCTCACACTCATCGGACCACTTGAATGGAACATCCTTCTGTGTCAATCTGGTTAGAGGTGAAGCAATAGAAGATAATCCCTCCACAAAGCGACGGTAATATCCCGCCAAACCAAGAAAACTCTGAATCTCTGTAGCTGAAGACGGTCTGGGCCAACTCTGCACCGCCTCAATCTTCTTCGGATCAACCTGAATACCCTCACTCGACACCACGTGCCCCAAGACGGCTGCTGAACCAAGCCAAAACTCACACTTGAAGAATTTCGCATAAAGCTTCTCCTCCCTCAACCTCTGTAACACAATTCTCAAGTGTTTAGCATGCCCTTCCTGGCTACGAGAATATACCAGAATATCATCAATGAACACAATGACGAAAGAATCAAGGTAAGGTTGAAACACGCTGTTCGTTAATTGCATGAACGCGGCTGGGGCATTGGTCAACCCAAATGACATAACCAGGAATTCATAATGACCATATCTGGTCCTGAAAGCCGTCTTCGGAATGTCAGAATCCCAAATCTTCAATTGGTGATACCCCGACCTCAATTCAATCTTGGAGAACACCCTAACTCCTTGCAGCTGATCAAATAAGTCATCAATATAAGGCAAAGGATAGCGGTTCTTCACCGTAACCTTATTCAGCTGCCTATAATCGATACACATGCGCATGGATCCATCTTTCTTTTTCACAAACAACACCGGTGCACCCCAAGGTGACATATTAGGCAGAATGAATCCGTTATCTAAGAGTTCCTGAAGCTGCTCTTTCAATTCTTTCAACTCCGCTGGTGCCATGTGGTAAGGTGGAATAGAGATAAGGCTGGGCGTCGGGCACCAAGTCAATACCAAAATCAATGTCCCTGTCAGGCGGCATGGCTGGCAGGTTTGCAGGGAATACGTCCAGAAAGTCACGGACCACAAGAATAGAATCAATAGAAGGAGTCTCACTACTAACTTCCCTCACGAAAGCAAGATACGATTCACATCCCTTATCCACCATACACTGAGCCTTAAAATAAGAAATCACTCTGCTAGGCACATGCTCTATAGACCCTTTCCACTCAACTTTCGACACTCCGGGCATAGCTAGGGTCACGGTCTTAGTGTGACAATCAAGAATAGCATGACATGGAGATAACCAATCCATGCCAGTATCACATTGAAATCAACCATACTGAGTAACATCAAGTCCACTCGGGTCTCCAGACCCCCAATAGATATATGACACAACCAATACACACGGTCCACGATAATAGTATCGCCCACCAGAGTTGAAACATGAACAGACGTAACTAAAGACTCATGGGGCATATTCAGAAAATGAGCAAAATAGGATGAGACATAAGAGTACGTGGAACCAGGGTCAAATAAAGCCAAAGCGTCACTGTGACAAACTGAAATAGTACCTGTAATCATCGCATCTGATGCCATAGCGTCAGGCCTAGCTAGAAGTGCATAAATACGTGGCTGGACCCCACCTGCTCGACCTCCCCCTCTAGGGCGGCCTCTAGCTGCCTGACCACCACCCTAGCTACCTAGGTAGGTGGTGAAGTGACTGGGGTTGAAGTCGAGGGTTGAACCCTCTGCTGAGACGAACTACTAGGGCGACGGAGACACTGCCTCCACTCATGTCTGAACTCTCCACACTCATAACAACCACCTGGAGTTGGAGATGGAAACTGACGAGAACCCCTGCCACCATAAACCACCGGACGAACCATGCATAGAAGAAACCTGGAAAAATGATGCCCTGGAAGAACTCTGAGCTGGAAGGGCACTGAAGGATGAACGTCCCTGATGAGAACTGTGAGGACCCTGCCCCGACAATACACCATTGTAAGCTGGGCGAGCTGGCTGTGGAGGTCTAAATGGACGACCTCTGCTGTGCTGAATTGCCCTCTGGGAGGGGCACCGCTGAAATTACTTGATCCCCGAGGCCTCTTGGCCTCCCTCTCCTCACACCCCTGTCTGCGAACCGACTCAATATCCCGAGCTATGTCAACAACCTGCTCAAATGTAGCTCCAGACACTCTCCCCCTGGTCATCAAAATCCGAAACTGATATGTGAGACCATCTACAAACCTTCTGATCCTTTCCCTGTCAATAGGGACTAACTCAGAAGCATGTCTAGCCAACTCTGAAAATCTCATCTCATACTGTGTGACTGACAACTCTTCCTAGTGTAGCTGCTCAAACTGCCTGCGTTGTTCCTCTCTGTGGGACTGAGGAACATACTTCTCCAAAACGATCATGGAGAACTGCTGCCATGTGAGGGGTGCTAAACCAACCGGCCTACGCCTCTGAAATGCCTCCCACCATGTAAAGGTAGCAGCAACAACTGATAAGTAGAAAATGAAGCTCTGTTGGTTTCCAGAATACCAGCAGTACGGAGCATCTTCTGACATTTATCCAGAAAACCTTGGGCATCCTCGCCCTCTATGCCACTGAAAGTCGGAGGCTGAAGTCTGCTGAACCTCTCCAGCCTGCGCTGCACATTCTTAGGCATAGCAGGGACCACATAATCTTGAATCGGGGCAACCGGCTGAGCTGGGGCTACCCCCGGTGCCTGAATACCCTGTACAGCCTACCGAGTTGTCCGGGCAGCTGGAGTCTAATTGCCTCCCTTGTCCTGAGCTGCAGTGGCAGTAGTAGACATAGCGACTGCTTGAGCAAAACTGGTGTCGCGCCCCTTTTTTCTATCTCACGGGTTAGGTACGGAGAGATCGGGTTTATGACATTCTGGACAACTCCTTAAAGGAAAAGGAAGAGTCGCCACCTAACGATTTTATGGTGCGTTAGGGAACCTAGAGTAGATAACTCATCGAACTAGTTTGCATTACCAGAGAACGGGTAAGGGCTTAAAATTATCCTAACGGGAAGGTGTTAGGCACCCCTCAAGATCCACAACTGTGGGTCCCAACCAAGAAGTTTTGTGAATTTCGACAGTAAGCAAATAACAAGTAAAGCTTAGATAAGAGGGGATTTCACACAAGCACAAATTTCTACTGAAGGTTTTGAAAATATTTCACAAATATTCAAAGAAACTGTCCTAGGTTTAAAGTAATACGGATCACATCAATGCAATACCCGTTATGTCACTTCCTCAAAGAGGCGGCTACACGTGGTATTAGCGCATCGGTTATCATATCCGTATTCTACCATTCCCACCCCGTAAAGGTTATTTAAAATACGTGTGTTGGTCACAAAAACTTATTGCGTGCTATGACCCGTCCCATCCTATAAGTCATGGAGGGTATTAAGGACTACTATTCTTACAAGGTGAGTACTAGGCTGAACCCCTAGGCTTAAAGGACAAAAGGCTAAGCGACATTCATAACAAATAGGACTACATATAAGGGAACACATACGGACAAACAATAGGCTCACAGTGTCACGACCCGAAATCCCACCTTCGGGCCATGACTGCGTCTAACGGTGAACCCGCCAGATAAGCCAACGTTTTAACTGAATATAACTCATCAACGACTGAAACGAGCAATTTAACTAGGGCATCGATGGCCCACAATATGAAGTTTAGCAATAACCAAAATATAACATAGCAATTTTGAAATAAAACCCATATACAAAATCCCAGAACTGGTGTCACATACTCACGGACTATCTAAGAGGTTACTACAACAAAAGGACTGAAATAAATACATAGGCCTGTCCTCGAAATACAAAGTAAGACAGAGCTAAAAGTGGAAAGTGGAAGGTGACGTCAAGGCCCACGAACGTTTTCGGGTCTACCTCGAAGTCTCCTGTGTGACTGATGAGATGCTCCGATCGTCAGTGATCACCAGGTCTGGCTGCGTAATCTGCACATCATAAAGAAGTGCAGGTGTAGCATCAGTACAACCGACCCCATGTACTGAGTAAGTGTCGAGCCTAACCTCGGCGAAGTAGTGACGAGGCTAGGACCAACACAACCTATGTACCTGTGCAATTTTATATAATAACAAGAAAAATGGCAACAAAAATACGCAAGTGAGACATATACGGGGAGAACATGCTGGGGAGATAGGGATAACAATATGCTAGCACAGCATAACAGGGTAAAAAATGAAACGTAAAGATAAGGCAGAAATTTAACTTCTCAAACATATAATGAACAGAAAAGGCACGGCATGTCCCCTCGTGCATAACCTCACAATCACTCGGCACAGAATGTCCCCTCGTGTATATATAATAACACTCGGTACGGAATGTCCCCTTGGGCATAAATAATAACACTCAGCACAAAATGTCCCCTCGTGCATAACCTCACAATCACTCGGCACAGAATGTCCCCTCGTGTATATATAATAACACTCGGTACGGAATGTCCCCTTGGGCATAAATAATAACACTCAGCACAAAATGTCCCCTCGTGCATAACCTCACAATCACTCGGCACGGAATGTCCCCTCGTGCATAAATAATAACACTCAGCACAGAATGTCTCCTCGTGCATAACCTCACAATCACTCGGCACGGAATGTCCCCTCGTGCATAAATAATAACACTCAGCACAGAATGTCTCCTCGTGCATAACCTCACAATCACTCGGCACGGAATGCCCCCTCGTGCATATATAATAACAAGCAGTCAGCACGGCATGTCCCCTCGTGTGACAGATAATAGAAACAAAGCAACAATAATGTGAAAGTCAACAATACGAAGTCTCAAGTGCATGGAAATATACAATTCAATTCTTTTGTCCCAGCAAGGAGAAACATCAATTACTAACTCAACAATGCCTGACAAGGGTCTCAGCTATAACCAATCTCGCATCAAAATTACAATTTCAACAACGTAAGCCTCAACTGAAATAAATTACTCAATAACTCTACACGTCAGGAAACAACATCAAGGTATCACTTTTTAAATTCACCAATTACTCACGGGGCGGAGAATATTAAGAACATAGTAAATTTCATCACAAATGACTCACGGACATGCTTGACCGCAACGCATAGGCACTCGTCACCACGCCTATACGTTGGACATGAGTTACACATAGCAGATAAGACTCTATACCTAATCCTTCAAGCTGAGGTTAAGCCAAACACTTACCTTGGCTCCAAGAAAATGCAGGTCAAGCCTCGATCATGGCCTTTCCTCTCGAGTTCAACTCCGAATCGGGAATATCTAGACATAATGGGTTTATAACATTAATAAGTACTCCATAAACCAATTCCCAAGCCAAATTATACATTTTCTACCATTCCTCCGACAACATTAAAATTTGACCTCAGGCCCACACGTTCGGATTTTCAAAAATTCATGAAGGAATCAACTACCCGGAGTCTAAGGAACGAAGTTACGTAATTTATTCAAGAATTCATGGCCTAACATGGAGAAATCACGAAACCCCCAAGAACCCTAAAGTTACTGCCTAATTCTATGATTTTTAGATGATTTAATAGTGTATTTAACTAAGAATTGACATTAAAACTAGAGATTTTGTGGGTTTTAACTTACCTCTTACAGTGGGTGGTCGTGGAAGGTGATGCCCCAGCTTGGATTCCCTCTAATGGAGATTAAAAATGGGTGAAAGTGAAGAAAACCCGAAATTTTGGACATTTTAAGAGGGCTGCCACAGGGGTTTCCGCACCTGCGACCTTAGGACCGCAGGTGCGGTCTCGCGCCTGCGAGGAAAGGGTCGCCCCAACAGAAGGAGGCCTGGGCCCCTGGGATCGCACCTGCGGAGATGGGAGCCACACCAACGGTACCGCTCCTGCAAAGGAAGAGCCGCGCCTGTGAGACGCTTCGCACCTGCGAAGGCTGGGACCGCAGGGGCGGTCCCGCACCTGCGGCTGGGCAACCGCACCTGCGGTCACACCAGCTGCTGTGCACCAGCAGTGGTTTCTACTGGTTTTTGGCCTCGCGCGGGGTCTGTGAGGCACCTGGGCCCACCCGAGCCCCCGTCCAAAAATACCAACAAGTCCCAAATCACTAAACGGACTTGCTCGAGCTTTCGGAACATGAAAAACAACAACGAAACTCGAAATCAAACCCCAAAACCTAATTAATCAAACTTAAGAACTTTGAAATTCTAGATTTCACTCCAATGCGCCGAACCGGCCTATACTAATCGGAATGACTTCAAACTTTACAGATAAGTTGTAAATGACACAACAGAACTATTCCCTGTCTCGAAATTTCATTCTGACCTCGGTAACATAAAATCACCTCTCAAGCCAAGTTTCAAATTCTTTAAAAACCTCAAAAGTTCATTAACTCCATTTTTTCCTCATGTTGATCCGAACCCAGTCAAATCAAATCCGTTTTACACCAAATTTCACAGATAGGACAAATATCATATAATAAACCTGTTCTGGGCTCCGGAACCACAAAACGGACCCGGTAACAAGGCTTTCACATAATTATTCACTTTCAAATTCCTTTATTATTTTTAGAAAACAATTTTCCTTAAAAATTCTTTTCTCGTGCTTGGGACCTCGGAATTCGATTCCGGGCATACGCCAAAGTCCCATATTTTTCTACGGACCCTTCGAGACTGTCACATCACGGGTCCGGGTCCGTTTACCAAAAATGTTGACCAACGTCAACTTTATTCAATTATTCAATTCTAAACTCCCATTTTTATCAATTTTTCACATGGAAGCTTCTCGGCTACCTGCCCGGGCTACGCACGCATATTGAGATGAGATTAACGGAGGCTTTTGGGGCCTCGAAACACGGATTTAGCTAGAATTACTTAGGATGACCTTTTGGGTCATCACAATCTCCACCTCTAAAACAAACGTTCGTCCTCAAACGGCCATAGAAAAGTACCTAAGTTTGAGAAAAGATGGGGGTAACGGCTCCTCATATCGGGCTCGGACTCCCATGTAGCTTCCTCGGCAGGCTGACCCCTCCACTGAACACGGATCGAAGGATAACCCTTCGACCTCAACTGGCGAACCTGCCTATCTAATATGGCTACTGGCTCCTCCTCATAAGTCAGATCCTTGTCCAATTGGACACTGTTGAAGACAAGAACATGTGATGGATCTGCAATATATATCCGGAGCATAGATACGTGAAACACTGGATGCACTGCTGATAGATGTGGTGGCAAGGCAAGTCTGTAAGCCACCTCTCCTACCTTACCTAAAATTTCAAATGGGCCAATATACCTAGGGCTCAATTTGCCCTTCTTTCCGAATCTCATCACGCCCTTCATAGGCGACACTCAAAGGAACACTTGGTCTCCTACCATGAAAGTCAATTCTCGAACTCTACGATCTGCATAACTCTTTTTCTTGGACTGAGCTGTACGAAGCCTATCCTGAATAATCTTCACCTTATCCAAGGCATCCTGGACTAACTCAGAACCCAATAATCTAGCCTCTCCGGGCTCGAACCATCCGACTGGAGACCTACATCGCCTACCATACAACGCCTCATACGGAGCCATCTGAATGCTCGACTGGTAACTGTTGTTGTAGGAAAACTCTGCTAAGGGAAAAAACTGATCCCATGAGACACCAAAATCAATAACACATGCCCGCAACATATCCTCCAAAATCTGAATAGTGCGCTCGGATTGTCCGTTCGTCTGAGGATGAAATGCTGTGCTCAACTCAATATGAGTGCCCAACTCTCTCTGAAATACTCTCCAGAAACGGGAGGTAAACTGAGTACATCGGTTTGATATGATAGATAAGGGCATACCGTGCAATCTGACAATCTCTCTCATATAAATCTGAGCCAACTTCTCTGCTGAAGATGAAACCGCCACCGGGATGAAATGTGCTGACTTGGTCAGCCTATCTACAACAACCCATACTGCGTCAACCATCCTCGGAGTCCGTGGGAGTCCAACTACAAAATACATCGTAATACGCTCCCACTTCCACTCGGCAAGCCGAATGTGCTGCATCAAACCACCGGGCCTCTGGTGCTCATATTTAACCTGCTGACAATTCAAGCACCGAGCCACAATATCCTTCTTCATTCTACGCCACCAATAATGCTTCCGCAAGTACTGGTACATCTTCGCGGCGCCCGGATGAATGGAATACCGGGAACTATGGGCCTCCTGCAATATTAACTCACGAATTCCATCAACATCAGGAACACATATCCGGCCCTGCAATCTCAAAACTCCCTCAGCATCAACTGCGACCTTCTTGGCACGTCCGTGCCGAACCGCATCCCTAAGAGCACACAAATGACGATCC
>ML243067.1:4716-27674 GCA_005239495.1 Nicotiana undulata
TACCTATCTCTTGGGAAAGCAAGATAACTGCCATTCAGGAATCCAAATATATGGCAACCCTTAGACTAGATGAGTTGATTGGCAACCTTACTGCTTATGAACTCAGAAGGCAGACCATGAAAATGGATTCCCCAAAGAAAGAAAGAAGTCTAGCACTAAGGATCACAGAGGGAGCTAATCTGGAGGATGATGAAATGAGCATGATCACCAAAGAATTCAGAAACTTTCTCATGAGGAAGAAAGGCATATCTAGATGGGGAAGCTTCAACAAGGCAAAGGCTCCTGAAAGGCCAGCTAATGAGGGATGCTACAAATGTGGAAAAATTGATCATCTCATCAAGAACTGCCCCCAGTGGGAAGTAGAATGGATGAAGGAGAGATATGAAAGAAAGAACTGGAAGAAGGAACTGGTCCAACCCAAGAAAACTACTACAAAGGCTATGGTTGCTACTTGGGGGGAAAGTTCAGATGAATAATCAGAAGATGGTGAGACAGAAGATCAAGCTCTCATGGGAGTTGGAGAATCTGATGAGGAGACTTATGAAGAACCACAGGTAAGTATCTCACATCTTAAAACAAAAATAAAGTTTCTATATAAGGAGAAACTCTCTGAATTGCTACTTGACTTCATTGATGATTCTGTGGAGAACTCTAAAGAGAAAGATAAACTATATAAAGAGTGTGCAATGCTGAGAGCAAAATGCATGGACCTGGAAATAAGGGTCAGTGAATCTGAAAAGAAAAATATTGTCTTGATGAACCAGGTTCAACCACTCGAAACTGAGATTCTAGAACTAAAATCTGAAAATTTAAAGTTAAGACTAGGATCCAGTAAAAAGGTAGTTGATCACTCTCATGCGAAGTTAGAAGAAGACTTAGGTAAATTGAAAGATAAAATGTATGCCAAAGATGAGCAGATAAAATCTCTTAAAGAAGAACTTGGCAAAGTCAAACATGAATTTGATAGAACACGTAAGTGGAATAAGTCTTCTGATGCTTTAATATGGCTCCAAGAGAATCATAGTAGCAACCGGAGAGGGCTTGGTTTTGGGAGTCAATTGCCTAAATGGGATCCCAAAAGCAAGTATCTCACTCTCCCTGAAAATAAAATTTGCACCCATTGTGGGAAGACTGGCCACTCTAAATATGAGTGTTCTGCAAAAGAAAAGGCCAGTCAGAAAAATGAGAGATTCATTAAAAAGAAAAATTGGCTACCAAATTGGGCCAGAAAAAATCTGATTCATCCATTCTCTCATGGAAAGGGACCCAAACTAGTTTGGGTTCTTAAAACTAACCCCTGATTTCTTTTGAAGGTACAAGTGAAGGGAGGCAGCCAGTTTTGGTTTTTGGATAGTGGCTGTTCTAAGCATATGACAGGGAACAAGGAACGGTTCCTTTCACTTGAAAACCTCAAAGGAGGAAATGTCTCCTTTGGAAACGGAAAGAAAGGTGAAATAATAGGGGTCGACAAGGTAGGTAAAGATGACAAACGTTCAATTGAACATGTGTATCTGATAAATGGCTTGAAATATAGCCTTATCAGTGATTCACAACTGTGTGAAGGAGGTAACCTTGTCGCTTTTACTTCCACAAAATGTTTTGTGATCAACCTGCTTACTGACAAGATTGTTTTGCAGGGAAAAAGAATGAACAATATCTATGTCATTGACNTTTAAAAAAAGACAAGGTTTGTGAGGCATGTGCAAGGGGGAAGCAGGAACCAGAAGATGAGTAGCTTGGACTGGTGAGGAGCAATGACTACATTGAAGCACCTATGGCAGATGGAACAGGTGATGGACCAGGTTCAACAACCCCACGCAACTCGACAGGGGGAATTCCTCATGAAAATACTGGCCCTGATCCTGTTCCACTGCAACAAGACAACTTGGAACAATCCAGAAGTGAACAACTGGCTCTCAAACCACACAGATATCAGAGTTCTCACCCTCTTGAGAACATCATAACAGACCTGAGATCTGGAATCAAAACTAGATCCTCCTTGAAAAATCTGTGTGCGTTTGATGCATTTCTATCCATGATTGAACCAAAGAACATTGCTGAAGCCCTGAAAGATGCTGACTGGGTAACTGCTATGCAAGAGGAGCTGAATCAATTTGAAAGAAGTCAAGTATGGCACTTGGTACCCAGACCACTGGACAGATCAATAATTGGCACCAAGTGGGTCTTCAGGAATAAACTCGATGAGGATGGAACTGTTACTAGAAACAAGGCAAGACTGGTTGTTCAAGGATACATCCAAGAAGAGGGAATTGACTATGATGAGACCTTTGCTCCTGTGACAAGATTGGAGGCAATCAGACTTCTTATAGCATTTGTTGCACACATGGAATTCACTTTTCATTAGATGGATGTAAAGAGTGCCTTTCTCAATGGCTATTTGAAGGAAGAAGTATTTGTAAAACACCCTCCTGGTTTTGAAAGCAAAGAATCACCTGATCATGTATATATACTTGACAAGGCTCTCTATGGTCTCAATCAAGCACCTAGAGCTTGGTACGAGATATTGTCAAAATTTCTGCTGGAACATGGGTACAAACGAGGCAAAATAGACAGTAGTTTGTTCTTAAAGGAAAAGGGAAAAGATCTTCTGATTGTACAAATTTATGTTGATGATATCATATTTGGGGCAACAACTGAGAAGCTCAGCAAGGAATTTGCTACATTAATGGGGAGTGAGTTTGAAATGAGTATGATGGGTGACCTAACCTTTTTCTTAGGTCTGGAAATCAAACAAACTCCACATGGAACAATGATTCATCAGCAAAAGTATGTGAGAGAACTCATCAAGAAGTTCAAAATGGAAGATTCAAAGGAGATAGATACCCCAATAGCCACAGCTACAAAATTAGATGTGGATGAACCTGGTTCATCCGTTGATCAGAAGACGTACAGAGGGATGATTGGATCTCTACTATATCTTACTGCAAGTAGACCTGATATTGTGTTCAGTGTGGGACTATGTGCTAGGTTTCAAGCCAATCCAAAGGAGTCCCATCTCCCTGTAGTGAAGAGAATTTTGAGATATTTGAAGGGCACTACTAATTTGTGCCTTTGGTATCCTAAAGGTAGTAATTTTGACCTTGTAGGGTATGCTGATGCTGATTATGCAGGTTTCTTGGTTGACAAGAAAAGTACTTCAGGCATGGCTCACTTTTTGGGATCCTGCCTTGTATCTTAAGCTACCAAGAAACAAAATTCAGTAGCATTGTCTATTGTTGAGGCTAAATATGTGGCTGCAGCCTCTTGCCGTGCTCAGTTGCTGTGGATTAAGCAACAACTCCTGGACTTTGGTATTGATGTGGGATGCATTCCTATTTACTGTGATAACACTAGTGCAATTAGTATGACTAAGAACCCGGTTCATTACAAGAGAACTAAGCACATAGATGTTAGACACCATTTCCTGAGGGATAATTATGAGAAAGGGATGATCTCAATTGAATTCTGTGCCACTGATCATCAAATTGCTGATATATTTACCAAAGAATTGAGTAGGGAGCATTATGAGAGAAACAAGCTTGAATTAGGGATTATTAAGATCACCTATTGAAAAAAAAAAGTGGAGGAAGTTTTATGGCTAGAAATTTTAATTGGGTACTTAATCAGATTAATCATTGGTAAACACTATGTCTTTGTTGTCATACTCTTCTGCCACGTATTAATATAATTCCCTAGTTGCTAATGATGTTTATCTATTTGTGAATTGAGGCAAAATAAAGTTTTTTACAGGATGAACCTGGTTCATCCATGCTGGTTTACATGACTGACAAGGTACGTTTTCATCTCCATACATGTATTAATTCAAGTACAGTCATACATGAGTAGGACTCTATCCTTTTATGGTTCAGTTCAAATTCTCGTACTTACCCAAATAATGAATCATTTTCAAGAAGTTCCGTCACATTAAATTAGCCTAGTTTTAGGGGGCAAGAAACGATCTAATCAATGTCAAATCACTGACAGTCCTTAATCGATTAGTATCCTACTTGTGTTAATACTCGTCCGCTAAATCTCCTTCATTCAGGTATGGGGGCAGGGAATACAAAGGTCGAGTAGGCTTTGTCGGTTTGAGAAGGTGAACGACGAATCCGAGTGATCATTATAAATAGGCCATCATTACCTATAGTGAATAAAGCAATAGATGAACCCTGTTCAAGTCATTCAACACCCAAATCTCCACTGTCTTTTGCCCTCTCTTCTTTTTCTCTCAAAAATTAAAAATGTCGTCTGCTTCATCTGATTCTCAAAATCGTGACTACGATGAAGGAGTATATGAGTCTGATTCTCCACCGGTATACAGTTCTGAATCCTCTGAGACACCTGAAACCCCTGAATACCATGATGCTCTTAAACCTACACCAAACCCTATCCCAACCCCAAAACCCCGTCGTGTCAAGGTTCTTGCACAAACATCTGTGGCTTCCGGGTCACGAGCAAAGTTCTTGGAAGATTTATTGCAGCATGAAGAAGAACCTAAACCTGATTCATCCAGTGAATCATTTAAATCATCACATGAGGACGTGCACCTGGTTCGTCAAGTGCTGAGAAAGGTAATACTGAAGTTACCTCTGTGTTAAATTCTGAAAATAGATTTGTGCTGGTTGGGTCTGTGGTGGATGTGGAAGTGCCAAGAAGGCCAAGAAAAACTGGGAAAATTCTTGAGAATGAGGGAGATGCAGGTGTGAGGGGATCTGGGAAGGATGGTTCCATACTTAGTATTTGTGGCCCCATTCCTAAGAATCTTGATAATGTCGTAGTGATAGAGGGAACTAATGAAGTGGAGGAAGCTGCTGCTAGATTAGAACAACTTATGAAGGAGATAGATGATCGTGTTTCTTCTGGGGAAGAAACCTTGGCTGAGAGACTTAAGAAACTGGGGGACTCATACAACCCCAAGAAGAGAAGGACTCCCAAGTCCATCAAGTCTAAGGCCTCAAAGAAGAGGAAAACTGATGAGTCTGTTTGTGTACCTTTCCAAGGGTACGAGCTACGAGAAATATTGTTCGTGAAGAAGAGGAGAAACTGGAAAAAGCTCTGCAAGAGAGCTGAGAAAGGGAAATCGAAAGTGGGGGAGCCTGTTGAGGCTATTGCTGTTGATGAGATGTTGGACCTGGTCCAACAAGATGAAGAGGTTACTCCAGTGGTGGTCAAGACACCCAAGGCAAAATTGACTAAGACTTCCTCAAAGAAGTCAGCACCTATGTCTGCTACCACCGTGGGTACATCTACGAGGACACGGTCCAAGGTAAAGTCGAAGAAGAAAGTTCAGATTGTTGAGAAAGATAATGATCCTGATTGGAGTGGAGATGATGAGAAGGAGGTTGGAGAAGTGTCGATTGACAGAGTTGCCATGTTTGGCAAGCGACATATTTTGAAGGGAAAATTACTGAAAGACTTGGAGGAGCCGGGTATGAGGTACTTAGTGGATTTTCTGGCAGCTCAAGGCTGGAAGGACATGGTCCTTCGCTTGGAGGGCAGGCTGGTTAGAAATGAGGTAGTAGAATTCATGGGGAATGCTATTGTGATTGGAGGAATGGTTACATCATTGAGCAGGGGAGTTGAAGTCTCTTTTGACGCTCAAGAACTGGGAGTCATTCTAGACATTCCATCTGAGGGATATGACGATTATACAAGGCAGATATGGCCTTGTTTGGATGGAATGGCCTCATCACTTACCATCACCATATTCTTTTGTGACAATGAAGAAGAGCCTGAGCCCAGGGCAGTGTACAAAAGCGAGATGACGCCTGAACACAAGCTGTTCTTTGAGTTTGTTATTAAATTTCTACTGCCAAGACAAGAGTGCAGGCACATTGCCAACTATATGGATCTAACACTCATAGAGCGCCTATATAGAGGCAAGCAGATCAATTGGCCATCTTTGATCATTCAGCTTTTGGACAGGGTGGTAAATGGCACCAAGGCCCATGCGATTCCTTATGGATTTATACTTACTGCAGTTCTGGGTCATTTTGGAGTTCCCACAAAGAAGGCTGAAATGGCTACTGCTAAGGATTTCTTTGGGAAGGACACTTTGCTATCATGTGATTACACTGTCAGTGCCCCGGCAGATGAACCTGGTTCATCTCGGAAGCAACCGGTCAACAGCAAGGTCCGTACTCTGGTGCAAGAAAGTGAGCAAAAGGATATAGAGATCCTTCTCTTGAAGACTCGCTTAGTTGAGGTGGAAGGTGAGCGTGATGCTCTCAAAGCTGAATTAGATAAGGAGAAGAAGAAAAATGAGGGTGTCTTACACCAAATGTTGTCTCTTCTCCAAACCAAGAATCCTGCCTCTTCTGCACCACCCCAAACTTAGGAATTTCCAGAACTACCCCCTCCTACCCTACCAAGTGCCCAATTCGGGACTGAGTCAAGTGTGTTTGTTTCAGTTTTTAATTCTATCGTACTCATGTTTTGGTTGTATTTGGTTTAATATGTTTTGATGTTGATAATCCATTTTAATCAAATGAAAGCTTGGTGTTTTGAAATATGTCTCTATTTATGATTTAGCTTACATTATTGGTTTCTTGTGTTGATTAATCATGTTTGCACCTGCAGTTGCATAAATTGGCCATGAGTAAGAATTAATTACTGGTAAGTATCATTTTGCAACTTTTTGATGATGCCAAAAGGGGGAAGATGTGCTGAGTAAATTCTTAAAAATCTTTGAAGTGATATTTATAACCTAATGAACCTGGTTCTTAATGATTAATGCTCACAAAAATACAAAGTGTTGGATGTGTATACAGGATAAATGCACAGAGTTTGTCATCATCAAAAAGGGGGAATTTGTTGGCCCATGTCACTGAATGGGTTTTGAAGATTGACAACAGGCGTCCAGTTGAACCAGGTCCATCGTAGCATACACTTATGAATGAAGCAGTTGGATCACAAATCAAACATGTCTAGGAGATATCAGTGATTGCTAAGTATCAAAGAAATAAGAGAATGTCTTCTAATACGAAAAAGTTGCAAATTGATAAGAGAAGATAGAAGTTGCTTTCAGCTAGGACAGAAATAGAGGAAGGAAGTTGAGTCACAATCAAACTCGTTTACCAAGGAAGAGTTGGATCAGAATTGAATCATGGACTCAACAAACGGACTCTATAAATAATCAATGTATTACTGCTGAAAGAGGTGACGCACAAGTGCAAAAGTGAATCAAGTTCTGAAGCAAAGGTTCCAGAGGTTTTGCAAACAAAATTGTTGTGCGATACAAAGGCTACAGTTCAAGTAGAAGGAACAGTTTCATTGTTGTATATTGAGTCTAGTTGATTGTAGTAGGAGTTTAAATACTGTATCTTATCGGCTTTCATAGAAGCAATTGTAATAGGTACAAACTGACAAGTTAGAGTTAGCTTGAATTCTTTAGAAAGTAGCTAGAGGCTAGTTGATACAAAGAGGATTAGAGTTAGTCCTAGGATTACAAAAGAGTTTATTTTGTAAGTCCGTTTTGGCTCAGAGTTTAGTGAAGAGTTTTGAGCAAATCCTACTGAGGAGTAGGTCGTGGTTTTCTGTGTCTTTACTATTACTGCTTAATTATTCCGCAAATAGTAGTAAGTAGTATATTAAGAAGAACCTGGTTCTTCTTATTAGACAACACTCAAAAATTGGGTACTGCACAATTAACTTATAATATTGTGTAGTATTAAAGTCTAAAACAATAGTAATGATAGTCTTTGGGATACCAAAACGACATATGATATTAGAGTGCACGAAATCCACCACTGCTTTCTTAGTTACAGCTTTGAATGTGACTGCCTCGACCCATTTTGTGAAGTATTCGATAGTGACCAAGATAAATCTTTGCCCGTTTGAGGCTTTTGGCTCGATCGGCCCGATGACATCCATTCCCCAGGCAACAAACGGCCAGGGTGCTGACATAGGATGCAATTCTGATGGTGGTGCATGAATCAAATCGCCGTGTATTTGACACTTATGGCATTTCCGGACAAAGTTGAAACAATCTTTCTCCACGGTCATCCAATAATACCCAGCCTGCAAGATTTTCTTTGCGAGGACGTACCCGTTCATGTGGGGACCGCATACTCCTGAATGCACCTCGTTCATGATCTTTTCGGCTTCCTTGGTATCTACACACCTTAATAGATTCAGATCGGGAGTCCTCTTATACAGTACTTCCCCACTTAGGAAGAAACTACTGGCGAGTCTCCTGATGGTTCTCTTTTGGTCCCCATTGGCCTGCTCTGGATATTCTTTTGTTTTCAAGAATCTTTTGATATCGTGATACCATGGTTGGATATCGGGCTCTACTTCGACCGTGTTGAAATAACCATGCCTTTCCTTTATTTGAATTTCCAACGGGTCAATGTGAACATTGCCCGGATATGGCAGCATTGCAGCTCGGGTAGCAAGCGCATCGGCTAACTCGTTGTGGCATCGAGGAATATATCTGAACTCGACAAATTTGAATCGTTTACTGAGATCTTCCACGTGTTGTCTGTATGGAAGGAGCTTAACGTCTCGTGTTTCCAATTCTCCCTGAGCCTGTTTGATGATTAAATCAGAATCTCCCATGATTAATAACTCTTCTACATCCATGTCAATGGCCATATTCATACCCATTATACAGGCTTCTTATTCGGCAGTATTGTTTGTACAGAATAAACGTAGACGGGTTGTGGCCGGATATTGCTGACCTGTGGGTGAAATCAAGATTGCCTCAATCCCAACCCCTTTTGTATTGACAGCTCCATCAAAGAACATTTTCCAAGTGCTGGCGTCCTCAGAAGTTATCTCGACTGAGTTTACCTCCTCGTTTGGGAAGTAAGTACTTAGAGGTTTGTAGTCGTCATCGACAGGATTTTCTGCCAAATGATCTGCCAAGGCTTGGGATTTCATCGCCGTGCGGGTGACATAGATTATGTCGAATTCGGTGAGCAAAATCTTCCACTTTGCTAATCTCCCGGTGGGCATTGGCTTTTGGAATATGTACTTCAACGGATCCAGCCTAGTGATGAGGTAGGTGGTATAAGCCAACAAATAATGCCGAATCTTCTGAGTGACCCAAGTTAGAGCACATCAAGTTCTTTCCAACATCGTATACTTGGCTTCGTAGCTCATGAACTTCTTGCTCAAGTAATATATGGCATGTTCTTTCTTCCCGGTTGCGTCATGTTGCCCGAGAACGCACCTGAAGGAATTTTCTAACACCGTAAGGTATAAGAACAAATGTCTTCCTGGTTCTGGTGGGACTAGCACCGACGAGTTCGACAAATATTCTTTGATCTTGTCGAAAGCGTCCTGGCATTTGTCTGTCCATTTGATGGCTGCATCTTTCTTCAACAACTTGAATATAGGCTCACATGTGGATGACAACTGAGCGATGAATCTGCTGATGTAATTCAACCTACCCAGCAGACTCATGACCTCCTTCTTGGTTCTTGGAGGTGGGAGATCCCAAATATATTTAATCTTTGTCGGGTCCAGCTCGATGCCCCGTCGACTAACTATAAACCCCAGTAAATTCGTAGATGGAACTCCGAAGGCACACTTGGCTGGGTTTAATTTCAGATCATACTTACGCAGGCGTTCGAAGAATTTCCTCAAATGCTGGACATGGTCATCTTGCTTCCTGGATTTAATAATCACATCATCCACGTATACCTCAATCTCCTGATGCATCATGTCGTGGAAAATGGTGGTCATGTCCCTCATATATGTTGCCCCAGCGTTCTTTAGACCGAACGACATGACTCGGTAGCAATAGGTGCCCCAGGGTGTAGTGAAGGCTGTCTTTTCTGCATCTTCTTCATCCATCAATACCTGATGATATCCAACATAGCAGTCCACAAAAGACTGTACCTCATTATTTGGCACAATTTTCAACCAGGACATGTATGTTTGGCAGTGGAAAGTTATATTTGGGGCTCGCTTTATTCAAATCTCGGTAGTCGATACGTACTCTGACCTTTCCATTCTTTTTAGGTACTGGAACCACATTGGTCAACCAGGTGGTGTATTGGACCACTCGGATCACTCCAGCTTTTAATTGTTTAGTGACCTCGTCTTTGATTTTCTCACTCATGTCTATTTTAAATTTCCTTTGCTTTTGTTGGAAGGGTGGATAACCGGGGTAGGTCGGAAATTTGTGTACCACCAAGTCCACACTTAGTCCGGGCATGTCGTCATAGGACCAAGCAAACACGTCTTTGAATTCAAGTAGAAGTTGAATCAAAGCGTCCCTATTTCTTTCATCAGTGTGGACGCTTATCATGGTTTCTCGAACCTCTTCTGCATTACCCAAATTGACGGGTTCTGTTTCGTTTAAGTTTGGCTTAGGCTTGTTCTTGAATTGTTCTAATTCTCGGTTTATTCCCCTAAAAGCCTCTTTTTCATCATATTCCTGTTCTTGATTCATTATTTCGAGGTTAGACATCATATTAAGATCAGAGCATGAAGTCCACAAGCATTTTATGTTATTTAAGGCCACATTATTAGGACTGAAAATAAGAGAAATAAGCAAAAATCAGAAAGAATAATAGACGATGCAATTTTGATTTTATTTCATTGAATTTGAACATAGGAGGGTTTAAATCGGAATTCAAAACGCAATAAATTAAAAACACTTGAGTTAACACCCTGAAATAACTCATAGTGCAGGAAATATGGCAAAACTGAACTAGCGGGACTCTCGCCTGACGGGGAACGAAGTAGCCTTCCAGTTCTGCAACTTGGTGTTTGGGCCCATGTATTGCACCTCGGCGGCGCTTGAGCCTTCCCCTGGATGAACTATGTTAGTTTCATATAACACCTGCTTCATGGCCTCGCAGATTTCTTCAATTTCTCGGCCGTAAAGGCCTCCTCCTCTTTTTCAATATATTGTGGTTCGATGAAAGTTTCAGCAATGTGGGGGACTAGCTGAGGCAAGTCCTAACCATCTTTCTTTTCAAGCGTTAGCCCATTCCACATCGGCTTCTGTAGCCTGGAAACCTATGCCGAAGAATTTTTCAGCAACAGGTAGAGAGATTGGTTTAGTGATACCCTGTAAGGACACCCCAAGCCCCTTTCGGGTTTTGTATCCACGTCTAATCATGTCGGTAGCGACCATGATTGATGAATTTGATAGACATGGCTGCAGGCATGGAATACCTTCTTCGTGCTGATCGGCGAGGACAATTTCAAACTCCTGATAGACAATATGCTCACTTCCTTCTCTGGCTTCAAGACAGGGGACCGAGGGGTCTCTGTATATTAACTGCTCGTCTTCCCCATGGACCACTATCTCTTGATTTTCATGCTCAAACTTGACCATATGGTGGAGGGTAGATGGCACTGCCCTGGCAGCGTGAATCCAGGGTCTTCCTAGTAGGAAGTTATATGAGGTGTCCATATCTAAGATTTGGAAGGTTACCGTAAAATCCACAGGGCAGATTGTCATGACTATGTCTATTTCGCCGATGGTGTCCTTTTTGATACCGTCAAAAGCGCGGACACAGACGTTATTTGGCCTGATTCTCTCAATGCTGATTCCCATTCCCTGTAGTGTTGACAAAGAGAAAATATCTACCCTGAAACCTCCATCAATCATAACTCTCTTCACATAATATCCCTCACTTTTAACTGTTAAGTGTAAGGCTTTGTTGTGAGCGGCTACCTCGGGAGGTAGATCATTCCGGCTGAAAGAAATTTTGTTTACTTCAAAGAAATGCTCGGCCATTCTTTCCAATTGTTCGACCGAGGTCTCCGCCGGCACATACGCTTCATTCAGCATTTTCAAGAGTGTTTTCTGATGCTCGTTTGAGCCCATCAACATAGATAAGAGTGAGACTTGGTCAGAAGTTTTCCTGAGTTCTTCAATTGTGGCGTATTCAGTCATGTTCATTTTCTTAAAGAACTCTTCAGCCTCCTCGGCGGTGATAGGTTTTTTAAGAGGGAAGCGTTTGTGCTTGTTTTTGGCTTGCTCTTTCGGATTGAGGTATCCTTCAGAGGAGTTTGCTTCAATTGATTTCCCTGTGATCTCTTTTCCTTTGTATTTCACCACCGTCTTGCTGTAATTCCAAGGGACGACATCATTATCCTTCACGGGAGTTTGCGATGCGCGGCTAATAACCACATGCTCATTCTGCCTTGGTGAAATTATTTGCCCCCGGGCCACATACGTCCCTTTTGGCACGTACATTTTGGGGTTGTTCATCATTGCCTTATTGAATTGCAATCTTCTGGGAGGACTTAAGACGCATTGTTCCTTTCTGGGCACCCTGGGGACGTAAAGAACAACGTCTTTAGAGGATCCCATCTTTGTCTCGGCTTCAACCTTCCCCGTGGCTTGAGGGACGGGGTTACTCTTCTTCATTTACTTGGCTGGATTGGGTGCCGCCTTGGACGTTTTCTCTGAATCTGCGATGGAAATGATAGCTTTTAAAGATGGATCAAAATCTTGGTCCTCACAAATCATGCCGATAATGGGCCCATTATTGTGGGCGGGCAATGGATTGTTCGTCACATTGGGAGCTTCTTCGTCCCTTAACACCACTTTATTTTGTTCTATAAGGTTTTCCACGTCTCGTTTGAGGGTCCAGCACTCCTATGTGTCGTGCCCTTCCGCTCCAGAATGGTAGGCACAATTGGTTCCCGACTTATATGATCCCGAGTTTGGATTTTGCCTGGTCAAAGGTATGGGCTGCAAAAGTCCCATTTGGACTAACTTTGGGAAAAGGCTCGAATATGGCTCACCGATAGGAGGAATTTAGGTCTCCTTGGTGGTTCACGGGGGTAGGTATTGTATGGATAGTTATTTTGAGGAGGGCGTGGATTATATGGAGCTGGGGGAAAATGGTTATTTCTCAGGGGTGGAGCTCTGTTCTGGTTGTATTGTTGTTGCGGCCTGGGGTGCGGCTGAGCGTTCATCACCGCATAGGGAAAAGGGGGTGTAGCATAAGCTGCGTTTTGGTGAGGGTAGTAGTGTTGGGAAGTTTTTGGAAATGGATCTGGGTATTGCCGAGAATTCCTAACATTGAAAGCCATCATGGACCCTTACCCTTTCTTCTTTCTGTTGGCTGCACTCCCGGACCCATTTTGGATGGCCTGGGAGGTCGCTCTTATGGCAGATTGGCTTAGGATACGACCGATCTTTAGACCATTCTCAACCATTTCTCCAGTTTTGATTGCTTCCACAAATGGTTTTCCCATGGCGGACATCATATTTTGGTAGTAATCAGCTTCATGTGCTTGCAGAAAAGCACTGACCATTTCGACATCATCCATCGGAGGTTTGACCCTGGAGGCCTGCTCGCCCCACTTAATAGCGTACACTCTGAAACTTTCTGAGGACTTCCTTTTAAGGTTGGATAGAGAGTTTCTATCGGGAGCGATATACACGTTGTATTGGAATTGTCGAACAAAATCCCGGGCCAGGTCATCCCATACGTGCCAGTGGGATATATCCTGGTCCATGTACCATTCTGATGCAATCCCTGTTAAGCTCTCTCCGAAATATGCCATGAGAAGTTCCTCTTTCCCACCTGCTCCTCGGAGTTGGTTGCAATACCTTTTTAGATGAGCTATGGGGTCCCCATGTCCGTCATATTTCCCGAACTTGGGGGTTTTAAACCCGAGAGACAAGTGGACATGCGGGAACATGCACAAATCAGCATAGGAGACGCTTTTTTGCCCACTCAGCCCCTGTATGTTCTTGAGGCTCTGCTCGATACTATTCATTTTCCGAGCCATTTCTTCGTGCTCGGGGCTTTTCTTATCTTGTCCCAAAGCAACTTCATACTGAGGTTGTTGGGGGTATGAAACGGGAGTGACATAAGTGGTGCCCAAAAATGATGACGTTTGGAATGTAAACGCCGGTGGCTCAAAGCTTGGTCCAAAGATGGTTGGTGGATCCATGGCGGAGCTCGGTGGTGCGGTGAAGATGTTGGAAGATGCACCAAAAAACAGGACCTGGGGGCGAACCTCAGAAGGCCTTCCGGCAAAGTGAGCCGACATAGTTGGGTATCCGAGTGGCGTGGCTAGGTAACTTATAGGGATGTTGGAGGTTCCTCATGTCCTGGGGATTATCTCTGGGAAACCCGGGATGGAACTGGGCGGTTCCCTACCATTGGACCATGCGTCCCACATTTCCAGCATGCGGCAACGCAGAATCCTGTTCTCTTCAGCTGTGGCTGACTCAGATATTGGGATGACTAGATTCGGGTCCTCCACGGAAGAGTTGACGATTGATAAGTGAATTTCAGATGTCATTTCTATGCTTCCTTTTGATCTAGTGAAGTAAGGGTGGGAAACCAGGTTACCGCAAAAACCAACCACCTTAGAAAAACACCTTAAGAGTGAACCAACAAAATGTTAGGTTGAAACATTTATCACATAGGGAATCGCACGTTTGGGGTATGTAATGCACCTAGGCAATTGAACGCTTTCTATATGTTTTGCAACAGTTGTGTGTCTCATCCCGGCTTTATTTTCTCGGATTTGAACTTTCCCCCTTTTTTTAATTGTATTTTCACCTTTTGTTTTTCTCTATCATTTTATCACTCTTTTCTTTCTTTCAATAAATTATTTTTTGCTCTTTTATTTCTCACTTACTTTCCTTTCTTAAGATTATGATCGAATCCTATGTGGATTGCCTACGTATCATGGCGCCACGTGAATCAGATCATTACGTAGTTCAAGGGATAAATCCGAAGGAAAGAAATAAACATTTTCTTTCAGGACTTTCATTCATTAGATAAAATACTTTCAACTTCATAAGAAACTCCAGTACACTTTTTGGAAATTTTAAAACTACAAAAGACTTAAGACATGCTTTCTTGGAAATGCAAAACTACAGTGGACTTAGACAGAACTACAACAGGAAAATAAAATACAGACTCGAGAAATATCAAAAATACATCAGTGCTTCCATTGCTTCAGGGACCCGTGGGGCATCATTCGGCCTTGCCACGGGCCTGCATGCTATATCTTGCTGGAGGCAGTAGAGGTCGTCCATTATCTTGTGGACGAAGATCATAACCGCTGAGAAGAAGGTGGTCCAAGTCATATCTTCGCATTCCTGGCATTTGGTGACAATGTAATCAGCTATCTCCCGGACCCTTTGCCTGATGATACATTTTTCCTGAAGTAGACGCCCGATCTGCTGAGATCTTGCCTCTAAAGCCTGGGCGTCTTTGTGACGCTGCTCTTGCCATTGTCGAAATTCTTCTTCCAACTGGGCTATCATGTCATAACACTGTTCCCTTTATGCCTTAAACCTTTTTGCTTGCTTGGCCATTTCATTTTCAAAAGTGGCCATTCTTTCTTTCAAACCCAGAACTTCTTGGTCATGCTTTCTCTTCAATTTATGCACGAATTCTACCCTTTCTTCTGCATTCTTTTCCAACTTTGCTCGAACTCGAGTCAAATGTCGTCACCATATCTACACAACCTTTGCCTGAGACTGGTGACAAGTCTTTCGTCGGCTCTACTTGTTTCGGGGTTTTCAATGTCTATCCTCATTTTCTAGATTTGAGCCCCGAGGGCTTCATTTTCTTTGTTCAGCCTGTTTCTTTCCCCTTTAGCTGCAACAGTTTGTAAAGTGTTTTCAAATTTGAGCTCTCGGATCTGGGCCTCCAGTTTACTTATTGTAGCCCGGTATTTTTTTTCCTTTTCTAGCCAACCCCAATGTTCTTGTGTTTGCTCAGTAAATTGCTGCACGTGAGGTCTTTTCGCAGGTCGCTCTGGTTCTTGCTTCTCTCGGCCTCTTCTACCATACCAAGAAATATAGGCTGGCTCTACTTCCCCTTGAGATGAGTTCCTTACCCGAGTCTGAGGCTCTAAGAGTCTGCATTGGTTCCAGATCCGACGAACCTTGTTTTCCGGAAATGTAGCTCTCGGACACAACTCAGTGGCTTGTTGGCTTAGGTCCTCATCATGTGGAATACCTTGTTGTCTACCCAACTGCCGTAAGACCCGATGTGGGGCATATGGTTGGATACTCCGCAGACCCATTAACAAAATATAACACACCTCAGCGAACATATTGATAACCTCGCCGACAGGGAGCCATCCTAAAGTCCATTCGATTCGGTCGGCGGTCAATGAACTCAAATGTGAGTGCCAGGCCACTGTGACCTCAGGAATTTTGTGGCCCTCTACCCGAGTACTGTGTTCTTTGATACAATTCAGACCGGTTAAGCCATAGTTCATGTAACCCGAGTGGTGACAGAGGTGCTCGATCATCCAAATCATTAGGAGGAGATTGCACCCTTCAAAGAACTTTCCCGCAGACTGGAAAATTATCAGAGCATGGTAATTCTCGGCTAATATCATTGGTATAAGAGTGTCATTGTTGTTCTTCATCATGAAATCCTCCATCCCTACCAGTCTGATATCTATAAGTCTGTCACCTCTGGGGCAGATTAAGGTGCCCAGGAATGCTACCACGAAAGCTAACCCCCGGCGGGCTTCCCATTTAGCTTGGTTCTTGTGGTAAGTCAAACCAGTATTTTCAGCTTCATAGCCCCGAGGATCTCCATAACGTTTGTACAGGAAATAGAAAATGCAGAACCCTTCAGCCAGGTGTGAGTCCTGAGTGTCCCGACTAATGTTCAAAAGATCCAAGAACTTATGTGAAGTTATCGCCCTGGGTGCCACCGGATACCGACTTCTAAGATTGTCACCGAGACCAGCATACCCTGCTATTTCCTCTAGCGTGGGTGTCAACTCAAAGCATGAAAAGTGGAATATGTTGTGGGCGGGGTCCCAAAATGACACTAGAGCTTCGACGATGTCCAACCTTGGCTTGATTTTTAGAAGGCAAGTGAGTCCGCTTAAAGCTTTTACGGCAGACTTTCTACTAACTTCCCCAAGTCGATCCACCACATATGGAGTCCCACGAGAATTTCCTCGACGACCCTAAAGGGAGTGTTTTCAACTGTATTCATCCTGCACATTTGCTTAAATGTTTTGATTAAGAAAACAAAGCCATAAAACAATGTTGACCGAATGCGAAAAAGTGTTATTTTTTGCAAAAGTTTTGTAATAAAGAAAATGGACCGTCGTTTGCGAATACGGCCCTTCAATACTTCGGGTAGGAATCTTTTAAGGCTGTGCTCGCTAATTGGGAAAAATAAATTTTGAAAATACTATAAGTGGCTATTTTTGTAAAAATAACCTTCCGGCGTCCTGTTGGGACAATTGGCTATTTAGGCAAGGACAACATCACCTAATTTTTCGACCGTATTTTTCTATTTTTGTTTTTGAAATAATGTTGGACCTGATGAGGGTTGCCTACGTATCTCACATCCGGTGAGAATCAAACAATGCGTAGTTCAGGAAATCTCGACACAATTTTGAAAAATATGAACCGACTCACTTTGTTTTGAAATACTATTTTCCATTTTCAGAAATTTTTGCAGAGTTTCGAGATGTTTTTGAATATCAGGGTTTTTCAAAAATCGGATAAATCTCCTATTCTATTCCTCTCTTGGTTTTTCTGTTATCTTCTTTTAGCCGGTCAACAAACAAACCGTAACAAAATGTTGTACACATAGCAAGTAGGATGCATCAGGATGGTCTTTCATTTTGGGTTCACCTGTCCTAGACGGACCCAACCCCTGTGTTGAGTCCCTTAAGTCAAATGCACGTGATGCAAAAAAATGTTCTTACTAGGGATCCGGCACGAGTCTACGTCATACTAGGTTTATACCCTGGGGTTCTGTTCTAGACAAGGCTTACCCGAGCGGACAGCTCGAGCCGAGGTCGGGGCAGCGTACCGGGAATACAGAAGCTTCACCGGCTTTGCAACTTGTCCGCACCTCGTTCTAAAATTTGGATGACTCTAACAGAAAAGAACTCACACGAAGTGCACACTTCCCAGATGATTTAGAAGACTCAGAGAGAAGGAGGGGTTCGGCATAGTTTATATGCAATTCAAATAATATCAAAGCGGCAACTAGCACATTAGGTTTAAACACGTAAAATCAGATAATGAAAGCCAAAATATAACAGTTATATAAGCTCGAATTCTTGAACCCTGAACCATAGATTCTGGGTTCGATCCCCAGCAGAGTCGCCAGAGCTGTCACACCTCCTTTTTCACTACCCGAGGATTAATGAAGGGTAGTAAGGGAGTTTTTCCAATTAAAGTGACATTATTCGATCTGGAATTTATTTATTATTTCAAAGTCGCCACCCGGATTTTTGACAATGCTCCGGGACACCGTTTTGCTTTGAAAATTCCAAACCGAGGAAAATTTGACTCTGTTTTGATTTGTCTGCGACCAGTAATCCGAGTAAGGAATTCTGTTAACCCGGGAGAAGGTGTTAGGCATTCCCGAGTTCCGTGGTTCTAGCACGGTCGCTTAACTCTTATTATTTGGCCTAAATTGTCTTATTGTTTTACGTGTTTTAGCCTATTGTGTGCTTAGCCTTTTTATTCTTAACCGCTTTTGACATTTATGGATTTATCTTGAAAAACAAGTCACGAAGACGTGCACTTGTCTGCTTTTGTACATATTACAATTACGCCACACGAAATGCACCCGTAATTGTAACATGTGATTTTATTATGATTCAAAGTTGAAGACGGGGACATGAGTTGTCGCACCCGAGTATATATTACGTAGTCAAGATTATGGTCGTGACGATTTTATAATGCCTATTTGAGGCGATGTTCGATTATTCCTTATATTTTCTATTTGAAGGAGCATTTTGTTTTAAAAAAAAAATCAATTAGGACGTTTATGGATTCATCTTGGACAAGTTACGATGGCGTACACTAGTTGTTTTTTAGCACATGGCAAACACGTCACATGAAATTCACCCGTGGTTGCTATATGCGTTTTATTAGTTGTTTGGGGTTGAAGGTCGGGGACATGAGTTGCCACTCCCGAGTGTAGTTTATGGTAATTTTGAGGTAACGATCGATTTTTATCAAATTTTGAACTAAAGGTATCATCTTACCTAGAATATCATCTAAAAATGGTGTACATTAGTCTAAAGACATCGTCTTATGGGCTATGGCCTCATTTAGCCCTGTTTTATCACATTAGGCCATCCTAAGTCAACTCCCTTGTAATAGGACTACTAGCTTTGAAAATATTTTTTGTTTTTAGCCAACGATGGCAAATATGGGAATCAGAACGTCCCTCGTTTATTTAGATATACACGTCCATGAAATTCAGATATCTAAATACGTTACTTGTTAATTCTGAAATGAATTGGCAAGGTAAAATTATGTTACTTTTCAGAACTCTATGATTTCTAACAAAGATCAAACCATAGGCAGTTTTATTAATTTTGAAACAATAATTCTTACCAATTTTAAACAACCTAATCTCATGTTTCTAAAGGATTAAAGTTTACATGTAGGTATACATTGATTTTTGCAGATTTACGAGACACAAAATAAACTGAAGATAATCTACTGATTCCATGCATGCTGAAACTCTACTGAATTTGAAGTAACGATTTTTCCAAAATCCAACGGGGTGTCTTTACAGATGTCACATACGTTCTTTTGTCTAATATCATTTTCAGAACAAATAAAACGTAAATTCAAAATTTCAGGAACACGAATAAAAACTAAAATTAAACGTACAGTCTAGTCTTAGATTACATAGTTTTGGAAATAAATGCTGGTGAATTACAACTTCACTGCTAATGTCAAGATACATTTTTTAGAGGAAAGAAAAAATTAAAAAAAATGAAGATCCTAACTAAGTTATCCGACTTGAATTCCTTTGAAGTCGTGCATTTGAGCCTGCCTTTACAATCTGTAAAACACCCTAATTAATTGGGTGTTATGCAACTGCCAGAATCAAACTGACCATGAAGAGGTCAGTTTTAATCCTGATGATGCCTATGTTAAGCTAAACTAGAAAAAGCAGAATTGTTTATGTATTCTTTTGGGGTAAACTTGACCATGAATGAGTTAGGTTTTAGTCCCATAATGCCATATGCTAACCTAGGTCTAAAGCTATATGGATACTTTTTTATTGAGTCTCTTTAATGAAAATAAGAGCTTCTTTTAACATTAATCTAAAGTTATAAATCCAACGCTTTACTAGTTCGATAGTATTGAGGATATGCCTTTGAGCATTGTCAAGAAATGAATCTAACCATGGGGGGAGGGGGGAGGGGGAGGGGTGTTTGGATTAAGTTTTTAATTGTGCTCCTAGAAGAACAAAGTTTATTCAACCTTTCATGGACTGAATCTGACCATAAAAGGGGTCAAATTCAGCTCCATAGATCTCATCTTTTGTCCTTCTTGACAATTATACCATAATCTTAACTTTTTAAGGCTTTATAGAGACAGAATTAGATCATTTTTGGAGATTCTGATTCTTCAATCTAGGAAGCCTTTTGACTACTTATTTTACACCCTAAGAGGGATAACTTCCGGGACATGAGCTACTGTTTAGGCACTTAATATGAGGTGAGTTTGACTATCAATAAGTCAAACTCATCTACCCTAGTGCCAATATTCTAAACTCTCTTAGAGACTTTCTTGTTGAATCCCTTCATTTGATTAAAGAGACTTAACCAAAAGCGTATTCTTTGCACTCTTGAGGAAAAGAATTTGACCTAAAAGAGGTCAGATTCAACATCCCAGTGCAGTTTGTTCTACTATTGGATTAATACAAACTAGTACTTAACAATGCTTAATGCATTCTAAACACCTTAAAAGCAAACAGAGTCAATCCACAATATATATTCAAGTTCCTTAACATCATGTTAACTAATACTATTTTATACTTATAAATCAAGAACAAAGAAGAAGATTCAGCGTACATAATCCCAAAATGCAGCAAGAATCAAGCATTTCAGCATCACATTTGTCATACATAAACAAATTTGAGCCAGAAACAGATTTATGGAGAATAGGTAACATATTTCAAATCTATCATTCTATTTAATGTCAAGTGTACATACCTTCTCAGACTACAAAGAAACCCTGACCAAATAAAGGTCAGGTCCAAAAGGTTCAAGTAAAAGAAAGTGAGATCAGGTAGTAACAAGCAGTAGCTTCAAACCAAAACAGTTCCCAAGAAATGAACCCAGAAAGATTTATGAAACCCAGAATTGGAAAAAACCAAGAGAAACCAAAAATGTGAGAATTCCAATAGAAAAACCTTGAAAGAGCAGTCAGATTTTTACATTCATACTTTGGGAATGTTTCATTTTTCACAGAGGGACTTATTCTGATCTTTCTCTTGTTTTCCAATGTTCAGTATTAAAAAAGGCAGTTTCAGAGTATAGAGTGAATTTTTCAGAGAGTAAAAAAAATCTGTCCAGTCTAAAAGGGAGTGGGGTCTATTTATAGGAATCTTAAGGATGGGATATGCCTTGGCATATTCCTCATCCAAAAGGCTGAAATAGTACATAGGGCAGCTGTCATTCTTATCTTTGGGACAACTGCCCCTATTCTAGAACCTTCTTACCTATTAAAGACCCTTTTACCCCTAAATTTCTAATTTCCTAAGTCTACATTACCTAATGTACCCCTTGGAGTCCCTGAATTTACAATTAGTTAATCAGGGTTAAACTCACTTGGGTTAATATTTAAACTTCGGTTAGTTAACCCTAGTTATGTTCTTTAGTTAACTATTAGTTGTCCTTAACTAAGGTTAGATTAACTAATTAAAGGTTAATTGATTAGGTTCCTATTAGTTAACTAGGTTTAGCTTGTTAATTAATGTAAGTCAATCAATTTAATTCGTTAACCCAAATTAACTGATTTAGTTTAGTCAATTCAACTCAATTATTAAAAATCAGAGATTTAACCAATTATTAATCCTAGGTTAAATGATTGGTTTTGGTTAATTAACCCTAAACTAGTTATCTTAGACAGATTTTAGGAGTTTAGTTAATTGTTTAAGAGATTATTAACCTAGGTTAACAAGTTATTTTTTAGGCAGTTGTTATTAACTAAGTTAATCTTGAGATTTAGGATTAAACTAGGTTAATCCATGACCATACACTGGTTAAGGATTTAATGTTAACCTAATTAATCGACTAATCACATTATAAGTTAACAGAGATGACCATGCTTACAATCAGTAAATCAAAAAGGCTAATCATGAACAAGAACAATCACAAAATGCTGACAGATAATCTAGGAAAATTACCAGGGAATCACAGGAATGATTAATACCGTAATATAACCTTAATCTAATTAAACAATAATCACATAACAGGGACATAAATGAGAACAAAGTATATAGTGATTAACTTATGATATCTCATTTCAATAATGTTCAATTAACAGTAAAGGGGAGGGGAAATTATATACAATATCATAAGGGACTAATCCTTTGAACAACTAAAAGCAGGCTTAATATACTTTGGGTTTAATCAATTATAGAAGATAACACATAATCAAATAAGGGATATGGGAAGAACAGTAACCAAGCGGCAACAAGCTATTTAAAACAAAAATTAACGAAAATAGTAGTTCCATGATTTTTGCTTTAATATTGCATAGAACAGTAAAGGAAGAAAAGGAATACCCGTTAAAGGGATTTGCCGCCAAAGTTTGAAAGTCGCCGGACCTTGGCCGGATTCCGGCAGGGTTTGAAAATGGATCAAACCTGCATGAATCAATAGCTGTCATCAAGATATATTGACTCATGTAGGTGTGAGTCATTAGTGGTTCTTGAATCGGCCGGAGGAGGGATTTTAGGGTTTCAGATTCTTAGATCTAAAATTGGAGGAATTCGGGTAGATTTTTGAAGAACTTAACAACAAGACGAGGTTGAGGGGAAGACGAGGATCATCTGGTAAAATATTAGGGTCGATTGGTGATGCTCTGCCTCCGGAGGGACGGTGGTCAACTGGCAGGAGACAGCGGAGACCGGCCAGTCTCTAGAGAGGAGGGATAGAGACGGTCAGGGGGGTGTAATACTTTGGCCAAATGGAGGGGGGTGGGGTGTGTTTGGTCATATATATATTTATGGATAATCAGTTCTCAACCGTTGGATCTGGGAAGA
>ML243068.1:0-66445 GCA_005239495.1 Nicotiana undulata
AACTGTTATCAAATAAAATAGTTACGGATTATAATATATTTCTCTCGTACTTACAACTGTTGCAAATACAACAGTCATGGGAAAAAACCCAATACTTACGGAAACTGTTACTAATGAAAAACAGTTACTTCCTTTGTATTAACTCGAAAAAACTGTTATCTACTAAAAACAGTTACGAAATACAAGTGATTATTAAATCTGTTAAAACAAAATAGTTGCAACATGAGTTTTAGATGACAAACGTAACACATGTAAAATGTTGTGAAAGTTCAAGCAAAAACCTCTCACAAAAACATTCTTAAAACATGTGGAAAATTCCTATTACTCTATTGCATTTTCAATGAAGTTGAGACGTCTTCTTCATTAAAATATTAATTAAAAGGGCCCTAATTCACAAACAAAGCCTTTTATAAACAAAGGCTAAAGCTTATACTATACCCATCATAAAAGGGTTCAAAGTAAAGCACACATATTTATGCAAAGAAAAGAGGTACGAACAAAAACCCCAGCAAAAGCGATAGACTTGAGTAAAGAGTAAGGCTCAAAATTCACAAAAGTCTAAAAAAGAAAAGCATTGTATTAATATAAAAGCAGCTAAGTAAAAAACTAAGTACTTAGCCGCATAAATATGTACATTTTTTAGATGCCCCTAAGTTGTCAGTTGGGGACTTTAGAAATTTCGAACTTACTCCCGATGGAGCTGGGAGTAATTACACCAATCCAATAAAAAAAGGGGATGACTAAAAAGTCTTCATTCTTGAGGAGGAGGAGGAGAGCCGGCTTCTTCTTCTGGAGGGTCGTCCGCTGCTTCATCAACTGGAGAGAGATCAAGACCTTGATGAGTCTTATCTATAGCTTCTTTAGACTTTGCAATCTCAGCATCAAGATCGAAGCCTACTTGACTCATCTCCATCAGTGTGTCATGGCGAGCATTCATATATGCCCAAATCACTTCAACAACTATTGACTCTTCAAGCTCATTATAGTCTCTCGACCATACTTGAAGTTCAATCTTCAAGTTGTCATTTTCAGCTTCAGCAGCTTCAAGGGCGACCTTCAAAGGTGCGGCTGACTCCTCCAGATTCTGGACCTTCGCCAAGGCTCCATAGAGATCTTCTTGGGCTTGGGAGAGATTACGTACGAGTTCTCCAGAATACTCTTCTTTTTCGCCCCAACAAATCCTTCAAGTACCAGATCTCTTCCGTGGCTTTTGACAGCTGCTCAGCAAATGAAGATTCAAGAGCATCCTTGTCTTTATTAACTTGGCTGAAAGAAGCCTTCTCCACTGCTAGCTCTCCTTTGACGGTCTTCAGCTGCTCCTTTAAGGTATCCCTCTCATCTTCTAGAGCTACCATCTCTATTTGAAGGCTTTCATATTGTGCTTTAATATCATCAAGCCCACGCACCACTTGCAATTCTTTTTCATAATTGGAGATTCTCTTCATAAGCTCCAAACCAATAAGGTGCGTCTGTAAAAAACAGTAAAACAATTAAAAGTGTTAAACTGTTAATTAAGAAACAATATATGTGCAAAAGGTCTTTTAAAAAGTACATACCTTTAAGGAATTGTGCACCACCTCATTAGCCCAAGTAAGAGATGCATGGCTGTCAAGTTTGGCTCTTTCTTCGGAGCCAATTAAAGGCTTGAGCCACATTTCCAGCTCACCGGTACTAATCTTCTTAAAAAGGCTTCCACCAGCTGGAACCTCAATCATGACCCTTCTCATCTCCCTCATGGAAGACCCTTCTTCTATAATAGAAGGCACGGATCAGGGACAGAAGGAGCAGCAGAAGAGATAGAAGGGCCGGGAGCCAAAAGTGCCACAGGCGCTTCAATAGAGACGGACGGAAGGGAAACTGAGGAGATAATAGGAACTGAAGGAGGAACAACAGCAGTAACCTGGGGAGCAGAAATAGAAGCAGAGCGCGGGTAAATAGTAGCTAAGGGAATATCATCAGGGTCCATGTCAAACCCTTCCTGAAACAAACGCTCGGCAACATCTCGAGCTGGGGACTGGGACTGAGATTGATGACGAGAAGAAGAAGGCCTGGTAGCCAACACGGAAGAAAGAGGTGCGGGAGTAGACTCGTCGTCCGAAACTACCCGGCTTCTTCTTACCCGGTGCATTAAAGCACCCTCTTCTCCATCTACATCTTTCCTTCTAGAGCGGGGATCTTGGACTTTCCTTTTTGAAGCACTGGTCAGAATATCCTGGGCATGAGATAATGACATCTCGGAAGTGATGACGATGTCCCACGGGTAGAAAACCCAATCAAAAAAGAGAAAGAGTTAATAAATAAAAACTCAAGTAAGAAAAGGAGTGAGAAAAACTCTACTTACCATGGGTCTTGACAATCCACTTGTACTTTGCCGAAAAGTACTTCCAGGATCTTTCCTCGGCAGGAGCAGCAGTCAACATTCTTTCTACCCAGTAGCGAATGTTGGAGACATTCTCGACAACATTCATAGTTGCTGTAAATAAGAAGAAAACAGATACGGTGTTAGAAACACAAAATAATTTTATGTAAATAAAACATGTGCGAATCAAAGTACTTACGTGCTCGATTCCACTTCTCAGGGAAGGGAAGATTACTTTCACCCACTAAAACAGCAGTGAGAATAGCCACGTACCTAAGGTACCAACCTCTGTCTTTGTCATCGCCAGGGGTTACTAAAACCCTCTTACTCTGGGCAACCAGAGTAAAAACCCCTTGACGGAATAAAGCAGGAGAATATAAATGCATCAGATGATGAAAGGTAAAAGGGACAGAAATCCTTGAAGCTAGAATTCTCAGACAGGCAACAACACGCCATACTAAAGGACCAACTTGTCCTAGGCAAATGTTGAAAAAATGACAAAATTCTATGATAACAGGGTCAACAGGAGGCTGAAATCCTAATGTGAAAGGGTAAGTATAGACGTAAGAAAAACCCGTCTTGTAAGACGTAATTCTTTGAGTATCACTTGGCACAAGAATGGGAACATTAGACTCCCAAGAGCATTCCCTACGAACGACAGGAAGATGACCTACAGTAATGATGGTAGCATATTTCTCGACGCTATCTAAAGAAGAAGCCTGTTCGGCGATAGGAGAATTTACATCTGGGAAGACTATCTCAGCATGAATGATTTCATCAACTCTGGGTTCATGAATATCATCCTTGTTCCTAGAAATAGAATAGGAAGATCTACCTCTCGGGGAAAACAACGACCTAGCGGAGGAAGGGGAAATTAAAGGAGAGGAAGAACCTCTAGTAGAGGTACGTCCCAGGCTCCTTAGTCAGCCACCTCTCCGACTCCTAGACGGAACAGATGAAGAAGCCAAAGCTTCAACGTCAATAACCTTTTCAGGTTGACCTGAGGAAGACATATTTATAAAAGCAAAGAAGAAATTCTTTCATAAAGAAAAGATTAAGTTATGGAAGTTTTTCTACTAAGGAAGAAAAGAAGACGACTATTTATACCTAATGGAGACCGTCAAAACTTGGAAAGGTAATGATGGAAAGTAATAATTAAAGATGTCACTTCGGGACTGATGCAGCCGCAAAAAGCCCTAAAAGGCGTCGGGTCATTTTAGAACCAATCAGAAACGAACACGTGGAAGAAGCATTAAATGGAAGTGATGTACTACGGATGCGCCCATAAAAGAATACAAGGTTTCGAGGTAAAGCGGCGGCAAAATATTCCCGCCATAAATGTGTATCCACTTACCAAGTATTATACGCTCAATACATGGCAAGTGGGGGGACTATCTGTATTGGTAAAAAATATAGCCTCATACGTGTACAAATTTTGGATGACTCAGCCAGCCAGGTGGACCAAATAAAACATCACACGTGGACACGGGATAAAAAGGTACGGTCAATGCAAGGAATTAGCCGCGGAAAGATCATCAAAGAAGAAGAGACACTGTCACAATGAATCCGGACGCAATAATGGGCCGATTCGAAGATCAACAATCAATGTCTTGTACGTTATGTAACTCCTAAAATAAAAGTTACTATTCACCATTGTAACGCCTCATTAATGTAATAATTAATCATTAAATAGGCAATCATGACAGAAATTCAAACGTTGTACTAGGAGAATATCCCTATAAAATGGATAAAAATGTAACAAACAGGATCATCTGATTTCTCGGATATTAAGCTATTTTATTCTTTGTTGCTCTCGAAATTATTGCTACTTTATTCTTTATTTTATTAATTCGATTATCAGTAACCCGAGTTTATCCTAAATTAAGCTTTAGTCAAAGGATCTTATTCTTTGGTTAAACAGTTATGGCAATGCACCTCGAGTAATTGATGTCGAATTTCGCATGGTTATTGATTTTGAGCAAGGTTGCTTGGAGTGTGTCAACTGGTCCAGCGGTTGGATGGGATCACGCCTTGCAGCTCAGTTAAGTAGAGGTATGATCCTTGGTGTCAGATTTTTGTGATATGCTTTCACGATGTGTATCAGGTTTTTAGCATGATGTGGTAATGGTAAGTGTTAGTGGCAGGATAGTCCTCTCGTGTGAGTCTTCTTTATTTAATGAATTGAGCTCTTGGTATATGGTTATTGAGTGCACAAGTTGCACAAGTTATGGCTCTGGATGGTATTGATACTGATCGGACGAATGATTGCCGGTTTATGCATGTTTCTTTTATCATCGGCAGTATATGGAAGTGTTAGAGCGAGGCATGGTTTGATAAGAGGGTATGTACCGGTATTGAGTTGTTTGAACATCTATGGTGGTTAGGAGTTATCGCTATGAGTGGCTGAGCCACGCGGTATATTATGTGATTTCACATTGGGTTACGGATATGGCTTGATACAGTGGTCAGACAATTTCAGCTTATAGTCGCGGAAATTTGATCTTGCAAATTATTTCAAAAGTGGAAACTTGGTTCTAATGTTTATGGGTCAAGATTGGATTTCCAAATTTCAACTGTGTTGTGCTATTAGACCTATATGGGGTAAGGTGACGTGGTATCACCTCCGATCATGTGCATGGTAGGTTACACAACAATTTTTGGCGGTGTTTGGAAAGACTCTAGGCACGTTCGAGGACGAACGTTTGTTTAAGTGAGGGAGAATGTAACGACCCGGTCTGTCGTTACGTAAAACTTGCATTAACATTTTTGTTATTGACTTCTTATAGATTGGTTATACTATATTTGATGTATTAGAGTTGATAGGCTTGAAATCGAATGGTTGTAGTGAGAGTTCAGTCAATTAGCCTTTAAAAATAGCCTTAAAATGGGAAAAAGTCAACTGAGAGTTGACTTATTGGTAAACGACCTCGGAATGCGGATTTTATGGTTCGAATAGCTTCGTTAGGTGATTTGGGACTTAGGAGTATGTTCAGAATAATTTTGTGATGTCCGGTGTAGTGATAGGCTTGAATTGGCGAAAGTTAGTTTTTGGCGATTCCCGGTCGGCAGTGAAAAATAGGCTATCGGGGTCGGAATGGAATTCCGACAGTTGGAACAAGTTTGTAATGTCATTTTGCACTTGTCCGCAGAATTTTAGGTTAATCGGAGTTGTTTTGGATAGTTTCGGCGTCATTGGTGGATTTTAGAATTTTTGAAGTTCTTAGGCTTGAATCCGATGCGAAATTGGTGTTTTGATGTTAGTTTTGGTGTTTTAAGGGTGAAACTAAGTTTGAATGATTACTTATGGGGTGTTGGTATAATTGGTTGAGGTCCCGAGGGTCTCGGGATGGATTTCAGATGGATAACGGGAAGTTCAGAATTGGGAACTTGCAGCAAACAACTGCTGATGCTTTTCTTCTGTGATTTCCACACCTGCGGATGTTTGATCGCAGGTGCGGGGCCGCAGGAGCGAAAAAATGCACGCAGGTGCGAAATTGGGTGAGATGAGGGAATTCCGCAGGTGCGAGGTATCTTCCAGCTAAATTTGATATCTTTCAATTGGAATTCGTTCCTTAAGCACATATTGATGATAAAAATCTAAACTTGGTAGATTTGGAGCCTTCGGAGGTTGATTCGAGAGGCAAGCGCATTGCAGAATAATTTCGGGCTAGTTTTGAGGTAAGTAATGTCTTTAAATCCTGTCCTGAGGGTATGAAACCCCGGACTATGCACCCTTTCACGGGTTTTGAAATGCAAAGGTTGAAACTTTGGAGTTATATTCCTTAATTAGGCGACTATTGAGTTGCGAAACGGCTTTTAAAGCTTATTTCCAATAGTACTATATATACTTGATATGATTTGGGCTGTAAGCCATGTTTGGGGCCTATTGTCGATCTGTTTACCCCTTGGGGGATATTTTTACTATTTTCCTCACAGATATGATTTTTCACTCAGTCTTTTCTGTGAAATTGTTTTGACACTCAGAGTACTTTGATACTACTTCTTGAAAATGAAACATTGTTTTTGGGTCGAGAACCCGGTATAATTGTGGCCTAAAGGGCAAATTGAGAGTGTTTGACTGAGTGAAGTTGCTGGCCTATATTTTGGGATGTTATGATATGAGTGAGGCTGCTGGCCTATATTGTGAGGATGATATGATATGAGTGAGGTTGCAGGCCTATATTGTGTGTGATTTATGCTATGCTGTGGCTTATTATAGCGCTTGGGCTGTAGGAGCCCCTCCGGAGTCTGTAACACACCCCCAGTGAGCGCCGGTACCAATTGAGTGATGTCCGCGGGGCTTATGAAGAGTGATGGTGAGGTTGCCTGATGGGCAGAGTGATTGTGAGGTTGCCTGATGGGCAGAGTGATTGTGAGGTTGCCTGATGTGCAGAGTGATTGTGAGGTTGCTTGATGGGAAGAGTGATTGTGAGGTTGCCTGATGGGCTAATACTGAAAGATATTGTGATAAGAAATGATTATGGCCCGAGGGGCAGTTTTATGAAGATTTTTACTGAGTTTTCAAACTATGAATTACTTCGTTTTCAAACTGGCCTTTACTGAGAACTCTACTGAGATATACTGACATTACACATGTTTTCAAAGGTTTTCTGGAAACTGATTTCGAACTTATTATTTGATGAATACTACCTGGTGACTTGGTGTTTTACTGGTTTGTGGAATTGTGTATCTGTTCAGTGTGTTTATATTACTCAGACTGTGATTTTTTTTCATTACTACTGAGTTGGCGTACTCATAAAGACTCTCTGTGCCTCTGTGCACAGATCCAGGTACTAGCTCGCAGCAGTAGCTGACGCGGGTTCGATAGCAGCATTTCACGGGATTTCGAGGTAGCTGTCTAGCGTCCACAACATCTCCATTTCCCTTCCTTATTTAGTCTTAGCATTTGATTCAAAGACATATATTTTAGTTTTAGCAGAGTTAGATTTATTTATTCTTAGATGCTCATGACTATTGACTCCAGTTCTTGGGAGGTTGGTTAGACTATCATTGGGACATTAAGAATTAATTATATTAATTGATGCTATGGTTGCATGCTTATTATTTAACTGTGAACTGTTATAATTGAACAAAAGCATAGTAATATGATGGCTGACTAGCCTAGTTCTACGATAGGCGCCATCACAGTCTGTTTTGATTTGGAGTCGTGACATGACCTAAAGAATTGGAGTACTTTGATAGAAAGTTGTGAGAATATCTCGACATTTAACTCCTCTAGAAGCGACCTTATCGATGGATGACTCAAAAGTCAGTTCCTCCGAAAGTAACATTATCAGTAGGATATTATTGGATGGCTCAGATTTAATTCCCTTGGAAGCGGCATTATTTTGTTAAATGACTCAAGATTTAATTCATGCAAAAGCGAGATTATCGGTAGGGTTTTGTTGGATAACTTGGAATGTAATTCCTTTAGAAGAGACATTATCGGTAGGGTTTTATTGGATGACTCATAATTTAATTCTTTTGAAAGTGACGTTATCAATAAGATTTTTCTAGAACACTCGGGTTTTTATTCCTCTGGAAGTAACATTATCGATAAGGTTTCATTAGATGATGCACTATTTAATTACTTCAAAAATAATTTTATTGGTATGTTTTGTTGGATACTGACATAACTTTTCAAACTTTGGAATATTCTCACCTATCGCATAAATACCAGAAAAAGTCTTTCCGTATAATCAAAACAATTCGATGGACACTACCTCCAAACGGTTATTTTAAGCATAATATAAATAGTGCCTTTGATGCAAAAACAAAAACAGAAGGAGGAGGTGGACTTATCTGAAATTATAATGGGAAGTGGATTATTGGGGATGCATCTCAAAACTATACTCACTCTGCAGTTCACATGGAAATAATGGCCTTGCACAATGGTCTAAAGCTGGCAATCAATCATACATTAATTCCACTTATTGTGAAACAAATTCATATGTATTAATTCAAATGCTATCATCTGATAATCTAGCTTTCTCACACATAATACTGGATTGCAGGCATCTGCTGAAAAAGTTGGGCAAGCCACAAGTGGACCATATTTTTAGAGAAGCAAATGCTGTTGCTGACAAGCTGGCCTGCTATGGGAAAGGCAGAGATCCAGAAATACAAAAAAATATTATGTTCTTCGTATCCCCTCCCCTTTTATTCTAAATATACTCAAGGAAAGACATATTTGGAACTGAGACTAAACACTCAATTCCTACCATGTAATAATTCTGTTGTGGTCTTTCAATAAAAGTTCCTTCCATTAGGCAAAAAGAAAAAGAGTGAAATTATTAGTAGAATTTAATGGAGGACTCGGGATTTAGTTCCTGTAGAAGAAACGTTATTAATAGGGGACATTATCGATAGAATTTTTTGGATGACTGAAGATTAGGGTTTATTTGTGATATGTGCCACAAGAGAAAATATGGGGCAGATGCACTCTCAAGCTTGCAATGGGAAATATGGCCTTTCAACATTTTTTGTTTCAAAATATTTCAAAATGAATAAGAAAATAACTTAAATGAAGGATTTGGATGTGATTATCATATAAACAGATTCTCTTCATTTCATTCTTTTCATTTTGTTTTTGTTTTATAAGGTTACAATTCAAAATATTTGTGCTTCGTGCGTCTAAAATCATTACTAAATTTATAAAAGATCAGTAGATAATAACGAATATAGAAGTTATTCCTATTTTCTATGACAAAGAAAATGCTTATAACTAACATATATTTGAGTAAATTTTCATAAATTACGTTTGGAGTAATTCATAAATTTTATTCATTTCTAATAAATAATTATATATCTTGTTGTACCATTAGTTAATTATATATTACAAATGAAGCTTATTTTAGATTTTTATCGTGTAAAAGAGATAGATTTCTTTGATCGATATAAACAACTATAAAACATGGAAAGAGAAAAGTAGAAGAGAAAGAAGCTTGAGTTAATTCTCACATATCTTTTCATGTATCCACATATTCATAAAAAAAAGTAATTGTGATATGCCCAAATTATGTCCTTTAAATGGTATAAGCGGCCGTCGTCAAATATAGAATCCAATAAGGTTGAGGTCGAATTTCATAAATAATACAATGTATATATATATCACTTTTTAAGTGCAAAATCCAACTCGATGTCTAATATTTCTATCATAGCAAGTAAAACGTTTGGATTCTATAACTACAATTGCAAGTTGATTAATTGATTAAAAATTGACAGCTTACCCTAAAAATCAAATAACAATTAAATTTATATTGTGGTTTTAAGGATACGTGACTTAATCCAATACCAATTGATAAATAATGAATTAAATAGATAAGTTGGACAATAAAATAAATCAAAACAATGTGAAAATAGTGCTTCGACTTCGATCCGAGATAGTCTCGGGGTGGGGATAATTAAAACAGTAGAGAACGGAACAATTCTTATGAACAATGATGAGCAGAAAAGAATAGTAATAATAAAGAGAGTAACAAATGTGTAGATTCTTAGCAGTGAATAGTGAATAATCAATGTGTTTACAAATGAATGGGATCCGTTTTTATATAATAGAGGAATTCTAAGTAAGAATTTTTTTTAATAACGGAAGTAAATCCCATGATTGGCAGCAATACACGCTCTGATTTGATCCGTTCCAGGATTTTTGCCGTGATCTTCAATCGATTTCTGATATCTCGCCATTCTGTTGTTACGCCTTACTCAAAGTCAGTCATACGTGGTCTCGATTGTTGTTGGCCTCGATCTCAATGAACACTTCGATCTCCAGGTCCGATGTTCTTATCTTCGAGCTCGAGCCTGATCTATTACGGAGCTACCCTCGAGGTAACTCCCCTGCCAATGAAATTGGGTATGTCCGAATTCGACCGTATACAGATAGTCCCCTCGTTTTTTGGAGTGTAACGAGAAGAAACGAAGTTGAAACTCTGATTTAATGCCTCGATCGATCATGACGTCAATCCTGTGACGTAAGTGACAAAAGTGATTGAAGCGTCACGTCTGCACATTTCCCAAGGTCATTAATTAATGCCAGTTGATGGTCGGCCACCAGTGCTCTTAAACTGTCGAAATGGCCATAATAAATAGATCACCTTCATAATCTTTTCAAACTTTACTTCTAAAACTTCTTCTAATCTCTAAAAGCTCTTCTATTCTCTTCAAGTTCATCATCTTTGCTAGTTTCCGTTTGCCAATCTCTTACCAAAATACAAATTCCGCCTCCTTCTTCCTTAAACTTCATATAGCAATGGCAAAAACATAAAAGACTGTTCCTCTAAAAGAAAAGGCCTCCTCATCGCGGCCGGTCGATGACAAAATGCCGGTGGAGCCACGCGTTGAAGAGTACACTCCCGGGAAAGTCGAGAAACACTATTCGATTCCTTGTCGATGTGAGCCCATGTCTAGATACATATGTTTGATATCCAAAGTCTATCTCGAGCAGGTGAAAAAAGACTGCCACTGGGAGAATAAAGAAGTGGTGATCCTACCACCGAGGAGGACATCCCTACTCATGTGAAAGGGTTCTTAAGTGTGTACACTTACCCTTTCACAATGGGCCCTGTCGATCTTGTCATACTGGATTTCTACCGCCAATACCTGGTAAACCTTGGCCATATCTACCCCTTCTTTTGGCGCATTCTCACTTTACTCAGATTCTTCACGAGCAAGGTCGAGGGGATGTCTTTCACCCTCGATCATCTGATTAGGTTATACAACCCCCGTCTTTATCGAGATGGGTTGATAAGGCTTCAGTGCCGAGCCACGAAGGTGCTGTTCTCGAGCATAGTCAAGGACAACGACCGAGGATGGATGGGACGGTTTTTCTGAGTTAGGACCTCCGATTTAATCTCCTCTGAGATGAAGTCATTCCCCGAAGAATGGAACATGATGCGTAAGTACAATCTCACTAATAATGTTTGTTTACTATTTTGATTTCTTTACTCTCTCTAATCTATGTTATTTTCATGGTGCAGCTTCCCCTTGGTTTCCTAGTGCAGTTCCGAACCTCGCAGATTGGGTTCGACAACTGGCCTCCACCTCTTTGTATACTGAGCGCTCGTGGCGTAATTTGGCTAAGGGTCGGTGGGAAGCTAAAAACCATGTTAAGTTCCTTTGTCAATGTTTTAATGCTTCCCAGTGAAAACTCCATTTTTAACTTGATTTTTCCTCTCATACAGGTCTCGAAGACAATGCCGTCATGAGGCCGCCTCCACTCAGGGAAGAGGAGGTTCCGAAACTGACTAAACAAAAGAAGAGGAGAATGGCCTCGCCTCTTGAATACTGTGAAGCCTAAGAAGAGAAAGTCTCGGAAGTCAAGGATTGATCCTGCCGTTCTGTCTGCCGATGTAGTCCAGCAACTATGAGACGAAGATGAGGAATGAGAAGATGCCGAATGCCTGTTGGTGGCTCGGAAAGGGAGAACGCGTTGAAGCTTCAAAAACTGCTGAGCTAGTGCCGGTTTAGGATGTTAATCTTCAGGCCGAGGAGATCTCGGAGGACGGTCCGAACAGAGTCCCCGAGTCTTCGGGTGTTGATGATGCCTCCCACCTTGATGAACAACTGGGGGGTTTGCCTGAAGAGTCTAATTCTGAGGGATTTCAAAGAGAAGAGAATGCCCCAAGTGACTCTCTTGGGCCAATTAACATTTATGATTTTCCGCCCGGCCCCACGTTCTCTAAAGGGAAGTTTCAGGATGCCCGGTCCATGGGGACCCCCGATGTGGGGATGACCCTCAAAGGGGATGATATGTTACGCAGCTACTTCGCGGGGGTCGATGATATTCCCGACCTCGATACATCACTTATTTTTTATGAGGCCCAGCGGTTTCTGAATCAAGTAAGTTTTAGCCCGTGTTATCATATTTACGTTTGTTCTCATTTCTCTAAGTCTGACTTCCTTCCTTTCTGTACAGGCTTCGTCGCTCCATCGAGAAGAGTCTTCCAAATACCAGACTGAGCTAACCCGATGCGAGGCTGATCTTAAAAAGCTCACGAAGGAGAGAGACGACCTCAAACTCCTCTATGTGCAAAAAGAAGAGGAGATCAGGAGCCTTTGAGTCGAGTTGACAAGAGCTCATCAAGATCAGACCTAGCTCATCGAACGGGTAATGTAACTTTTGGGAGCTTGTTATGTATTAAATTGACATTGGCGACTAACACTTTGATTCTGCAGGCCCAAAAGAAGGCCGAATTGGTTGCGCAGCTTCATGCGGAGGCCAAGATGAAAGAGGCAAAGGCTCTAGGGTGGAATCAGAACATGGGCCGTCTTGCCTCGGAGAAAAATGCGGTTCGGGACCAACTGTATTCCATTGAGCATCAACTCCAAATGTGTGAAGGAAGAGAGCTTGGCCCGGGCCCAGAAGATTGAAGAGCTCGAGGCTAGGTTGACCGCTGAGCTTGCAAGGGCCACATCCGAGGCGGAAGCGCTCGTGGCCTCCTAGTGAGCCGACGGTGAAGTTGCTAAAACTCGGGAAAAGGAGATTTCTGTTGCTGCTGAGGTTAAATTATCCTGCACTGTCGAGTACGCTAGGCGCTAGCCTTGTAGAGATACTCTTGAGGAGGTACATGCTCGTGGATTCGACCTCACGGCTGATATCGAGAGTTCGAAGGTGTTGAAGGACGAGGCCGAAGCTTTGCTTTTCGATGATGAAGGCTCCGCGAGTGGCTCCGAGAGCAGATGAGATGAAGATGAAGTTTCTTAAGAAGAGGCTCCCGAGGCGAACTAGGCACTTAGGATTCCTTTTCTTTCCCTTGTCTCTATTTTTTATTTGTGATAAATTCTGCTTTGCTTTTGCCTTTTGAAAATTTTGTTGTTGCAACTTCAATAATCAGGTGAGCATTAGCTCGAACTTCGAGTAGAACAAACCCTTAGATTTTTTAGTTAAGTGAGGGTGAGTCCTCTAGCTCAACAACATGTCCACGACTTTGATTTCAGATGGCTTGATCGAAGCCATAATTGCACTGTTCTTGTAATCTAGTTCGAGTAAGTTTCAAACTCACAGTAACATACCCCTTAAGGTTTTATATCAAATAATGATGAATGCTCGAGCTATATTCAAGTCAGTTTTATTTGAGCTCGGAATAGTGGACCCTTAGTTCCGAATTGAGTGAGAAAAATATCTCAAACTCTAAGTGTATTGGCCCCTAGGCTCTTTAGATTGGACCGATATTTCCTCTAAAATATGGCTATTATTTTCCTCTTTCGGCTTAAAGACTTAGTAAAAATTTCTTTATGCTTAGCATATATTATTTTACCCATTGGGTTTTTTGAGGGTTCATTGTTGATTGAAACCCCTTTGCTTTATGTGCCTTAGCACATTTGTGTTAAGATTATTTGATATCTCTTAAGGTTTTTCGAGGGCTAATTTTATCGAAGTCCTTTTGATTATTTGACGAGGGTAGCCTTTGTTAACCTGTTTTTCAAAGAATTTGAAGGCCTTTTTATTGCGGGATTCAGACGTCTCCGAGCCGCGTCAATTTGACTGTAGCCTTTGGTTATGCCTCTTGGGCTTATTTCCCAATAACAATTCGAACTTGTTCGATGACCTGAGAATGACGGTCTTGGACTATAGATGGGGGGGGGGGGGGGGTGCCTCTTTGAGGTCTTATGAATTTGAGTTTAGATAAATCGAATACGTCAGACGTTGACGGTAGTCCCCGAGTGTTCGAGGTATATTTGCACTTGACCCATTTCTCACAAAATCATAAGTAAGGAGCTCGTATAGTAGAAAACATTGAGACCTAGGATATTTGATGTAGAAAGAATTCTTCTTTGAATAATTCATACATGCGTACATGTTTTTCCATCAGGGCTCGACTAATCTATATAGACACGGTTCATTCGACCGTTTGGCCCATTACAACGTTTTCCTATCGAGATCCTTTAACACGAAGTACTTTCCTCAAAAATATAACCTCCGAGGGTGATGCCCCCAGTATTCGAGGTTGATTGTAAAGAAGCCTTGGATATTGTTGAATTGTCCTCGGGTAGCACATAATTGTTGCCTCGTTAAAAACCTCGTCAGAAAAAACCCATTTGGGGGTAAAAACCGATCTAAGGGAAAAAGAGTGCAACACGTACTTTAAAACCCGAGGTCTCGATATCTTTGGTCGAACACCTGTAGTAAGTTAGCATCAAATATATAAATGAAAGAAAAGAGAAAGTCATACCTTAGCAATAATATCGTTTCAGAAGTGATATGTTCCAATTGTTTGGCAGTGGTTTGCCGTCCATCATTCCGAGCTTATAAGAACCTTTTTCGACTATGTCGAGGACTTGGTAGGGTCCTTCACAATTTGGGCTTAGTTTCCCTTTATTAGGATCTCGAGTTTTGATGGTGACTTTCCTTAGGACTAAGTCCCCGACTCTGAAGTGGCGAAGGTTGGTTCTCCTATTGTAGTATCTTTCGATTCCTTGCTTTTGTGCAGCTATTCAAATGAGTGTTGCTTCTCGTTTTTCATCCAATAATTCGAGGCTAGTATTCATAGCCTCGTGATTTGATTCTTCTGTTTTATGTCAAAACCTTGCACTAGGTTCCCTGACTTCGACTGGGATCAAGGCTTCAGAGCCATATACTAGGGAAAACGGAGTTTCCCCTGTACTGGACTTCGATGTGGTTCAATATGCCTAAAGGACTTTGGGTAGAATTTCTCTCCATTTCCCTTTATCTCCGTTCAACCTTTTCTTTAGGTTTTGGATAATATACTTGTTCGTCGATTAGGCCTGTCCATTCCCACTAGGATGGAACGGCGTCGACAATATCCTTTTTATTTTATGGTCTTCGAGGAATTTTGTCACTTTGCTACCGACAAAATGTTTTCCATTGCCGCACACTATTTCGGCGTGTACCCCGAATCGACACACAATGTGATCCCAGATGAAGTCTATAACCTCTTTCTCTCTGACTTTCTCAAAAGCCTGTGCTTCAACCCATTTAGAGAAATAGTCAGTGATAAATAAAATGAACTTATCTTTGCCTGGGGCCGATGGCAGAGGGCCGATGATGTCCATCCCCCAATTCATGAATGGCCATGAGGATAGGACCGAATGAAGTTGTTCTCCAGGCTGGTGGATCATCGGTGCAAAACTTTGACATGTATAACATTTCGAACAAACTCCTTAGAGTCTTTTTCCATGCTATCCCAGTAGTATCCCGCTCTAATGACTTTGTGAATCAGTGATTCGGCGCGTGGTTCCCACAAGTGCCTTCATGGACCTTTTGTATAACATAATCGGTGTCCTATGGTCCCAAACATACTGCCAATGGTCCGTCAAATGTTATCCTGTATAATGTTCCATCTTTAGCCAACGTGAATCGATAAGCTTTGGTTCGTAGGGCCCTCGACTCCTTGGGGTCTGATGGGAGCTTTCTATTTTTCAAGTATTCAATATATTTATTCCTCTAATCCCAGGTTAAGCTTGTAGAATTTATCTTAGAATGACCTTCCTCGATCATGGACTTTGAGAGTTGAACGATAGTTCCCGAGATGATCTCATCTTCCTCGACCGATGACCCCAAATTTGCAAGCGCGTCGGCCTCAGTGTTTTGTTCTTGAGGTACATGCTGCAAAGTCCATTCCATGAAACGGTGCAAAGTTACCTGCAACTTGTCCAAATATCTTTGCATTCTATCCTCTCGAACTTCGAAGGTTTTGTTTACCTGGTTAATCACCAGCAAAGAGTCACATTTAGCTTCAATGACTTCTGCTCCCAAGCTTTTAGCTAGATCGAGATTTGCAATCATGGCCTCATACTGAGCCTCATTTTTAGTCAACTTAGAAGTCTTTATAGATTGCCTATTAGTATTACCCGTGGGTGGCTTCAAAATGATGCCTAACTTGAACCCCTTCACATTTGAAGCGCCGTCTGTAAAAAGAGTCCATACCCTAGATGATGTACCCAATTTTAACAGGAGTTCCTTTTCGACTTCAGGTACGAGGGTTGGTGTGAAATCGCCCACGAAGTCTGCTAAAATTTGAGACTTTATGGTCGTTTTGGGTTGATATTCGATATCATACCCACCGAGTTCGACGACCCATTTGACCAATCTACCCGACAGTTGGGGCTTGCGCAAAATATTACAAAGTGGGTAAGTGGTTAATACACATATAGGGTGACACTGAAATTATGGTTTAACTTTCTAGAGGCGCTTATAAGTGCAAATGCCAATTTCTCTAAGTGTGGATATTTAGTTTCTGCTTCCCCTAAAGTTCGACTTACGTAATAAATAGGGAATTCTGTACCTTGCTCTTCTCGAACCAGGACACCACTTATCGCAACTTCTGATATTGCCAAGTACAAGTTAAGTTTCTCATCTGCCTTCGGAGTGTGAAGCAGTGGTGGGATCGATAGGTATCACTTCAACTTTTCTAATGCCTATTGGCATTCAAGGGTCCAGGCGAAATCGTTCTTTTTTTTAGTAGAGAGAAATATATGTGGCTCCGGTTCGATGACCTCAAAATGAATCGGCCTAAGGAAGCTATCCGTCCAGTCAACCTCTATACGACTTTTACACTGTCCATGATGGTGATGTCTTTGATGGCCTTGAATTTATCGAGGTTGATCTCGATCCCCCAATTCGACACCATGCAACCAAGGTTGCCCAAACCGACTCCGAAAGCACATTTCTCGGGGTTGAGATTCATGTCCTACTTCCTCAGAATATCGAACATTTCAGCAAATGAGCTAAATGGTCCTCTACGCGCAGGGACATAACTAGCATGTCATCAGTATACACTTCCATTGACTTACCTATTTGTTCTTTGAACATTTTATTTACTAGGCGTTGGTAAGTAGCTCCAGCATTTTTTAGCCCGAAGGGATTTACATTATAACAGTATGTTCCGTATTTGGTGATAAATGAAGTCTTTTCTTGGTCTTCCGGGTTCATCTGAATTTTGTTGTATCGGGAATAGGAATTGAGAAAAGTAAGGATCTCGTGGCCGACTGTGGTGTCCATCATGCGATCGATGTTAGGCAGTGGAAAAGGATTATTGGGGCATGCTTTGTTTAAGTCCTTATAGTTTACGCACATTTTGTGCCCTTTTTAGGGACTACGACTACATTGGCTAACCATTCGAGATATTTTACCTCCCGAATGGACCCTATTTTAAGAAGCTTAGTTACCTCGTCCTTTATGAATGCGTGATTCACCTCGGACTTGGGTCTTCTCTTTTGCTTCACCGGTCTGAACTTAGGGTCCAGGCTTAGTCGATGCGTCGTTATCTCCGGTGGGATCCCTGCCATGTCTAAATGGGACCAAGCAAAATAATCTATGTTATCAATAAGAAATTTAATAAGCTTTTTCCTGAGTTCGGGGGTTAATCCCATTCCCAGGTATACCTTTCGCTCGGGCAGATACTCGTCAGTATAACTTGTTCTAGCTCATCGACCATTGATTTGGTAGCATCAGAATCTTCGGGAACAACAAAAGTTCGAGGGGTAAAAAAATCCTCCTCCTCTTCTTCTTCTTCTTCTTCTTCTTCTATCTCCTGCTTCCCTGATTCGATCGAGGCTGGTGGCGGTGATTTCTATTTGGCATCTTGTTTCCCTTTGATGCTTGTCTTTTCCGAGGTTGCAACATCGATATAGGTGTTACCTCATCGACCAAAAACATTTCCTTCGCAGCATATTGTTCCCCGTACAATGTTTTTACACCATCCGACGTCGGGAATTTCATCATCTGGTGGAGTGTCGAAGGTACTGCCCTCATGTTGTGTATCCAAGGCCTTCCGAGCAGAGCATTGTACCTCATGTCACCCTCGATTACGTGGAACTTGGTATCTTGAATGGTTCTAGCCACGTTCACCGGTAGGATAATCTCCCCCTTTGTTGTTTCACTAGCCATATTGAGGCCGTTTCGGACTCGAGCTGTAGGCACGATTTGATCCTGTAGGCCGAGTTGCTCCACGACCCTTGATCGGAAGATGTTTGCCGAGCTACCTGGATCCACTAAAACACGCTTAACTTGAACTTTATTTAATAAGATAGAAATTATCGGAGCATTGTTGTGGGGCTAAGAAATGCCTTCTTCTTCCTCGTTGTTGAATGATAAGGTACCTTTGGGAACATAATCTGGGGTTTGTTTCTCCCTAGTGATTGATACCTTAGTGCGTTTGAATACGGGTCCCTATAGAATGTCGACCCCACCAACGACCATATGAATGACATGTCAGGGTTCTTCCAGTTCATTCTTCATATTCGTCCCTTTCCGTCAAATGATTCTTGGCTCGATTGCTGAGGAACTCTCGAAGGTGGCCCTCGTAGAATAGACATGATACCTCCTCCCTTAATTGCTTGCAATCCTCGGTTCTATGACCATGCGTGCCATGATACTTGCACATCAAATTTGGATTTCTTTGAACAGCCCAATCATCCGTGACCGGTGGAAATTCCATACGCTCCATTTGAAATCGGGACACGATCTCCCTCAGTATTTTATTATCCCTTTGTCTTACCTTGAAAAGGTCTTATTTGCTTGTTGCGACCTTTATGGCCCTGGCATGCGCCTTTACAAAAAAATCTGCTAACATGGCAAATGAGTCAATGGAATTTGGTAGGTTGTGATACCAGATCATTGCTCTCTTCGACAGGGTCTCTCCGAACTTTTTCAACAGCACATGTTCGATTTCATCATCCTCCAAATTGTTACCCTTGATGGCGCATGAATAAGAAGTGACATGCTCGTTAGGATCGATAGTACCATTGTATTTGGGTGTGTATGGCATACGAAACTTCTTTGGAATAGGCTTTGGAGCCGCACTTGGAGGAAACGAATTTTTTATAAACTTCTTCGAATCCATCCCTTTCAAGATTGGCAGTGTCCCCCCTATATCTGATCAAATCAGGAGTTGTATGTCTCCACTTTTTTATCGTTTGCTTCAATTTTCTTCTCCCATGATTCAATTCTTTTGGTGAGCTCCTCGAGCATACTTATTTTTGTAGGATCAGCCCCCGATTCGTTACCATTTGACGTTTTCGGTAATGATTTAGTACGACAAGTCATTTCCTGTTTGACCCTATTCGGAGCTCTATGCTAATTTTGTAACTGGGCAATAACGGTTTGCTGAGCTTGAAGCATCTTGAATTTCACTTGGAGACTGACTCCTTCGTCTCCTCTGCCTTGTGTTCCTTGGCTGCCTGACTGGCCTTCCCGGTGTATACTCCCTTCGTGGTCCGCACCTAGGTCCGCATTTAAAGCAACATACGAACTTATATCGACTGGATTGGCAACCGGTGCTCCACCGATGTCTGCAATGCCCGACACCAGGTCCGCAGTATTCTAGCAATGTTTCGACCTCGATTCAAGATGGTCTCGAGGTTGTATAATAAGAACAATAAGGAATGGAACAAACAGTGATGAATAATAAGTGAAATAGAGAGAAGCGTATGCATATATTCTTTTCAGTGAATAATGACGGTTATGTCTCTTACAAATGAATGAGGTCCCTCCTTATATAATAGATGAGTTCTAAATAAGGTACACTTCTAATTATAGTAGGAAATTATATTGACAACTTGGTTAACCGCTAAAAATCAATCATTCCGAAATTCATACCACGATCTTCGATCCGTCGCAGATATCTCGCCCTTTCCGTTATTGAACTATCCCGACCCCATTTCGGGGTATCCCCTTTTCTGACTTTGATCAGTGATATAGACCTCGATCTGAAAGCAACTTCGATCCCGGACTCGACGCCCCGACCTTTTATGGTATCTCTTCTTCGATCAAAGAATGAAATCGGTTAGCCCCGATTTCCACCGTATCCGGTAACAAGATATCGTGTTGATATTGTGTAACAAATATGTAATGGGACTAGGATTGTGGTTTCCAAGTGAAGATAATTCCAATAGGTACGTGGTGTAGCTAATTTAGTAAAATGATATTTAAATTAATATCTAAGCTTCCATTAAATGTCTCTTGACTCATTCAATAATTATTACTCTTAGATTCTCTCAATCTCTAAGTTGAATTTACTAGATGGGGTTTAAAGTTCCAACTTCTTACTATTTACTCTTTTCAAACGCCAAATCTTTTTTTCAAGAAAGGTTAAAGGTAAATTACACTATTTAATAATTGCAACCACCAAATAAACAATAAAGAATAAAGTGTAAATAGATAACACCAACTTTATTAAAATCAAGCTTTTATGTTCATGCCCATTTACATACCAACACAAAGGTCCCACAGCCCCAACTAAAGTATTTAGATAGACATTAAAGAATCATAAAAAACATAAAGGTTGATATGGGATATCAATTCTTAGGAATCAATAAAGAAGATAGAGATAAAAAGACGAAATATTCGTGTCTTAAAAGTTCCAACAACTAGAGAGAATAATATTCAATGCGGAAGGCAAAGTCTACACAAGAATGACCCAAAATATCCTAAAGGCATTATTTATAGAATTCAAAATTATATGCATGAATCTAACAAAAATACCCTTCAGTAACTCTTTGTGACTGCTGAATAAATCGCAGAACTGATCTGCGGCTGACATATTGTAACGACTTGATCAATCGTTTTGAGCTATTGCACTTCGTTCGGTGATTTGAAGTCTTGGGTAACTTCATATAGTGTATTATGTCTTGTGTTTATCGTCGATTTTGGTTTTCGAGTAGTTCAAAATTAGTTTGGAAGAATGATTTTCAATTTGGAAGCTTTAAGTTGAAAGTTCGAAAGTTCATTAAATTTGATTTGAGGTGTGATTCGTGGTTCGATGTTGTTATGAGTGATTTGAGCCCTCGAGTAGGTCTGCATTATATTTTGTAATTTGTTGGTATCTTCGGATAGGGTCCAGGGGGACTCGGGTGAGCTTTCGGGATGGTTTCAGATAATTTCAAAGGATGAAATTGTTGGTTTCTCATGATTTTTGTTGTCTCTATTGTTCTTATGGATCACAAAACTATAGCCGCGATCGCGTAGGCTATGTTTGGAGCTCGGTGATTTTCTTCTTCACGCTCGTGATTGAATGATCGCGTTCATGTAGGTTGTGGGGTTTTGAGAATCGTGTTCGCTCCAGTGACATCACGTTCGCGTAGTGTTGAGCTAGGAGCTGGAGGTTATGTCTTCGCGTTTGCGAGGGTCAAGGCCGCTTTCGCATAGTGTTGACGCCTGTGGGAAGCACGTTCGCGTGATCAGTGTCGCGAACGCAATTGTGGCAATGTATTTTGTTCATCGCGAATGCGATGATTCATCCGCGTTCGCGAAGGGTATCCCTGTTTTGTGGTTATAAATTACTCCATTTTGAAGGTTTTGGACATTTTATCACATTTTGAGTTATGGAGCTCGGATTTGAGAAATTTTGGAGGGTATTTTTACCACATGGATTGGGGTATTTTTGACTCGACTTTTATTATAATCTTAAATTTTGGCATTTTAATTATGAATCTAAAAAAGAAATTGGAGTTTTTTGTCTAAACTTTTCTAAAATGAATTATTGAGTTTTGAACATCGATCCGGAGTCGGAATTGAATAAAGTTAGTGTGGTTGGACTCGTACACAAATAATTAGTTGGAATTTGTGTGTTTTCGAGTACCAAGGTACGGGCATGGGTTGAGTATTTGTTTGACTTTGAGTATTTGATTAAAGACTCGACCTTTAATGCTTGACTTTGTTTCCTAAGGTATTATTTGATGTTTTGAGGTTGTTTTTGCTTAGTTTTGAGCCTTTCGGGGGTTGATTTGTGTAGGATGGCGATTCTAGAGTGTTGTTTGGCTTGCTCGATATTTGTTTTGGTTTTTTGAGGTTAGTATCTTATCTAAACTTAGTTGAGGTACAAGTAGCTTGAGTTATTTGTGATAGCTACGTGCAATGGGTGGTGCACATATGCGGGGCTGATCACAGTGCATGCACCAGGGTATTTATTCATGCTCGGGGTAATGTTGCGGCTATGTTTTGTCTTGAATTGATTGCTAAGCTTCGTGTTGTGATGTTCTCATACTTGTTCCCATGTTATGAGCTATTTGAACCATGTTTGAGGTTACATAGAGGCCAATCTCTTGAGTGAACTTGATATTTGCTATTTTCGTGTTGAAATTGTTGATTTTAGCTATGTTAGCACACCTTGAGGTGCATAGACATTAGCTTGTCACTTATACCAGTCAAGGAGCATGAAATCTATTATACATTGATAATATACATATATTCTCGTATATTTTGTAACGACCCGACCGGTCGTTTTGAGATCCAGCGCGTCGTTCAGCAGTTAGGAGTCACAAACAACTTCATTTCAGGTGTATTGACTTGTGCATATGGTCGGAATTGAAATTCAGGAAGATCAGAGTTGAATTTAAAGGAAGATTCTCATTTTAGAAGTCTTAAGTTGAAGAAGTCGAGTAAGGCTGGGATTTTGAGTAAACGACCTCGGAATCAGGATCCAAAGGTTCCAGAAGGTTTGTATGATGATTTCGGACTTGGGCGCATGTCCGGAACGGGTTTTGGATAACCCGGGAATAGTTCAGCGCATATTGTGGAAAGCAGTATTTTAAGGAAATTTTCTAAGTTTGACTTGAAGTACATTTCAATGATATTGAGGTCTGTTTGGGATTCCGATTCTGGGAATAGTTCCGTCTGGTGATTCTGGAGTTGGGAACGCGATCGGAAGTGAATTCGGATATCCGAAAGTCAATTTAAGGTCATTTGGCTAAAGATAGAAAACAGAAGGTTTTTGAAGAATTCGACCGGAAAATGGAAATTTTGATATCGGGGTCGGAATGCAATTCCGGAAGTTGGAACAGGTCCGTAATGTCGAATCTGACTTGCCTGCAGAATTTGAAGTCAATCGGACGTGGTTTGATAGGTTTCGGCATCGGATGTGAAAGTTAGAAATTTCAAAGTTCATAAAGTTGGATTTTAGTGCGATTCATGATTTCGGCGTTGTTTGATGTGATTTGAAGCCTAGAGAAAGTTCGTTGGATGTTATGGGACTGAGTCGTGTGTTTGGACGGGGTCCAGAGGGCCTCAGGTGTGTTTCGGGGTGGTTTCGGGGCATTTCGGGTTGAATTGTTGTTGCTGGTTTTCTGGTGCTGGTGGTGTTCTATGTGATCGCAGCCTTTGCTTTGCGATCGCATAGAAGGAATTGAGGCGCAGTGGTTTTGGTCTATGCGATCGCGGATTTTGGTGTGCGATCGCGGAGAAGGTCTGGGAAGAGAAGTGCGATCGCAGGCCTGCTACTGTGTTCGCAGAAGAAAGCGAGTGAGGGTACTGGAGATGACCTGTGCGACCACAGGTCTGTTGGTGCGATCACGGAAGAGGGTCCTGAGTGTCCTGTGCGATCGCAAAGGCTCTCCTGCGATCGCAGAGAAGGCCTGTGCTGGGCATTGTTGATTAAAACGGGATTTTGGCATTTCTCTCTCATTTTTCAAAGCCATGGGCGATTTTTGGGGAGCTTCAAGAGAGGATTTTCGTCATCTATGTTAAGGTAAGTTACTCCTACTCATTTCAAGTTAGATACAAGATTATTACATGGATTAGAACATGAAAAATTGTGGAAAATATGGGATTTTGGAAGAAACCTAGAAATTGGGAAATTTTGATTTTAGCCACGAATTGAGCATGAATAATTGAGTAAAATGTGTAATTGAATTAGTAAAGCTTCGGGTAGAGATTTTCTTCAAGAAATTTCGAGGACCAGGCACGTGGGCCCGAGGGCATTTTGGTCATTTCATTGAGCCGGGCTGAGTAACTTTGTAATTTGAATTGGTTATGATCTATTGAGTATATTTTCATTGAATTATCATTCTTTGCATAGTTTGGGAGCGTGCGCATCCATTTTTAGTCTTCGTAGAGGCTTGGAAGCCGGTGATGAATCTTCGGAGCGAGGTGAGTCTCCTTTCTAACCTCGTAAGAGGGAAATTGTCCCTCTAGGTAACCTTGTTTGCTATGTGATCTTATTTGGGGGCTACATACGCACCGAGTGACGAGAGTCCGTACGTAGTGGCTATTACTGCTTCATCCGGGTAGTTAGGACACAACATGTTCATTGTTTTTCCCTGTTATAGCATAAATATGACTTGTATACTTGTGTGATTGGTATTGTTGTCTTTAAACATTGTGATACTTGGCTTGACTTAAGTGTGATAAGAGAATCACGGGATGGGATCGGGCCGTACGCCACGGCAGAGTGATGATTGATTATATTATGGGATCAGTCAGTACGCCACAACAGAGTGATGATTGATTATATTATGGGATCAGGCCGTACGCCACGGCAAAGTGATGAGAGAGTATATTATGGGATCGGGCCGTACGCCACGGCGAAGACTACAGGGTGGGATCGGGCCGTACGCCACGGCGAAGACTACAGGGTGGGATCGGGCCGTACGCCACAGCGGAGATTGAGACTACATGGTGGGATCGGGCCGTACGCCATGGCGGAGATTGAGACTACAGGGTGGGATTGGGCCGTACGCCATGGCGGAGATTGAGACTACAGGGTGGGATCGGGCCGTACGCCACAACGAAGATTTACATGATGGGATCGGGCCGTACGCCACGACAGAGCGATGTGAGTGAGTACCATATGGGAGCGGTCCGTAAGCCACGGCGGATACCAAACTTGTTTGATTTGAGATTGTTATTTTTTGTCGGATATTGATGTACTTGATTATTTGTTTTACTTGCCTACAATTTTCCTTACATCCTGCTTACTTTATTACTGTTGGACCTTAGTGAGTATCGAGTCAACCTCTCGTCACTACTTCTTCGAGGTTAGGCGGGATACTCACTGGGTACATATATGTATATGTACTCATGCTACACTTTCTGTGCATTTTGGTGCACAGGTGTCTTCATAGTTCAGCGATGGATTTGGAGACTTGCTCGGGCTGCATTCATCCGGAGGCATTCCGCAATTGACAGAGCCTCCTTCTTTCTATATCTTTACATTGTATCTCTATTTCTTTTTTCCCATTTATTTCTCGGACAAGAGTTGTATAATTGTATAAATTCTTAGAAACTGCTCATGTACTTGTGTCACCGGGTTCTGGGGATGTGTTGAGCCTTGTTTTATTGAATTAAATAGATTTCTTGTCGTGTTTAATTTACAAAGGTTTATTTATTTGATTATGAAAAGCAATAAAGGTAACCATTCCGAAACTTTTAAACAGGATGGTATTTCAACTGATTAAGGGGTTGGCTTGCCTGACAGTGGTGTCCGGCGCCATCACAACCCATAGGTTTTGGGTCGTGACATATTTGCTTTTGTGTGATATAATTCAGACTGGATGCATGTGACCACACCGGGGAGATTGTGCTATTATGTTTGTGACCACGCCTGACAGATTGTGTTGTTATGCCTGTGATCATGCCGGGCAGATTGTGTTATTATGCATGTGACCATGATGGGTAGATTGTGCTATTATACTTGTGATCATGTCAGGAGGATTGTGTTGTTATGTGGGTGACCATGCTGGGCAAATTGATTTGTTATTCTTTTGACCACGCCAGGCGGATTATGATATAGCATGTGACCATGTTGGACGTATCCTCTATATTGAGCTTGTGATTACGCCAGGTGTATTATGATATTGAGCTTGTGACTATGCCAGGTTGATAACACGTTGAATTGGTCGTGCATGCGTGTGGATATGGATCCACCCCCTAGGGTCACCCTTTCATATGCCTTCTTGATAGTGTACACGCGGATTATGAGAAACCGACAAGTTTCTGGCTGATGTGAGCTCCAGAAGAGCTGGTTACTGATTCGATTTGAATACATAAATTCTGATGTAGGTCTGAGATCCATGATGTGATTCCTGTTTGGATCGGGTTGCGTACCACAACGAATTGATATTGGATTATTGCATTTATTCTTTATTTGCAATATCCCTTGGTTGTTTATCTGAATTATTTGCATATCTTCCCTATTTGTTGGATTGTTGACTGAGCAGAGTGCGTTAAAGATATTTTTTGCTCCAAGGTGATCTTATCTGAAATTTCATGATTTATTCATATTATTTTATTGTACTTATTGGAAATTATGAACTGCATAGGTGATTGGAAATTATTATTTATAATTCTTCCTTCTGTTATCTTGCCGAGGTTAGTTATGATACTTATCGAGTATATGAGTTCGTTGTACTAATACTACACTTCTACAACTTGCATGCAGATACTGGAGTTGACGCTGCTGCGTATAGAGGGAGCAGGCATTAAAGATGTACTTGCTTTCCGAATATATCTACCACTTGTCCTTGGTAGTTTTAGATTTGTAATATGTTATGTACACTTCAAACATATGTTGTATTTATTTCATACTAGCTTTGTAAATGTAAGTCTTAGTTGCTCATGACTTGTACTACCAGTCCTTAAAAAAATTGTATAAAATTTAGTTATTTCACTTCTTGACTCTTGTCATTATTAGATTGTTTTGGTTTTTATTTGGCTTACCTTGTGGGTTGGGTTAAGTGCCATCACGACTAGGCAAATTTTGGGTTGTGACAAGTTGTTATCAGAGCTCTAGGTTTATAGGTTCTACGTGTCATGAGCAAGTGTCAAGTGGAGTCTTGCGGATCTGTTTGTTAATGTCCATACCTATCTTCGAGAAGCTACAGGGCATGTAGGAAAATTTCCCATATTTCTTTCCTTATCGTGCGACATTGATTCATCTTGAAGAGAATCTCTTTGAATTACTCCCACTCACTCGTACGTGATATTGAGCACTCAGTATCAGTTGTGCACTAACGACCTGTGATGTTGTGGATGAAGTGTGACATGTGTTTACGTGTTGTATGAGCCTGGAGGACTTGAGGCTGGGTTTAGACCACAACTTCGGCTCGGTACTTTCAGTCATGTGAGTATATGCCTTTGGACTTATATGTTCGGTAGTTGTCACGCCCCAACCTCGGGAAGCATGACCAGCGCTCAACCGAGTGGACCCGGTCGAGCAAGCCTGTTAGACACTTTCTACCCAACTCACTTATCATCAGGATAAGTCATGTTTTCATTAATTAGACAGTATGAAGATCATGTATACATTACTAAATCATTTCATTAGTTACATTAGTGCTAAGTTTTAAAATACACACATTCTTACGATTGAGTGGAACAAGAGTCCAAAACACGACATAATCTGTTTGACCTTTCTAGCACCCATATACAACCCACATAGTGTCTATGGAGCCTCTAAAGATACAAAAGAGCGTTATGATAGTGCCGACAACAAGGCCCCGACTATACCTTAAAATGTGGTAATAACATGAACAAAAAATACAATACATGACCCCGGGATGAAGTGGGGCTCACCGAGTCTGCTGGGAAGGGGATGTACCACTATCGATGTTCAACAGTGCTTGCTATGGAACCATCTGCATCCATTTAAAGATGCAGCGCCCCCGGCGAAAGGGATGTTAGTACTATCGAATAGTACTAGTATGTAAAACTAAAACACCATCTCAATAGAATGAACAATAATACAAGAGGGAAACAGTCATGAGTTCAATAACAACTTCAAACAATACTAAAACATCAAGTAAGGATCGCAGAAGTTCTCAAGTCAATTTTCATCCTATTAGGTTGGGGAATCTTTATTGCCAAAATACCATAAATCACAATACCGCCATATTCTGACACGGAGTCCGATCACGACCCGACCGGCTAGGTCATCTCATTTGAGACATCATCCGTAGCCACAATTATTATTTCCAGCACAGTTACCACCATGTGTGTGGCATGGCGTCCGATCACGGCCCGATCGGCTAGGCTATCTCAATCGAGACAACACCCTTTCAATTAATCATCTCACTTCATATTTCTTTCCCATCTTTTCAATACAGTGGCGTGAGTGGATCGATTATAAAGCCATTCTTAGCACTTGGCCGTATTTCATTATTCTAGTTTCCTTTTTTACATTCAACATCATTATCATCATCATCATCATCATCATCATCAATAATAAGGCCTACCATTCAAGACATTAGTACACATAGGAGCAATATGAGAATCCTAAGCACATAGAGGCTTTTCATACAAATTTGCATAACAACCTTTATTCGAACTTGAAATGAAGTCTTAACATTTCTACCACATATTCCACATTTTTGAACACAACCTCACAAGGCAAGATGACATCACGAAGCATTCAGAATAAATATTGAACATATATCATTCAACACAACACATTAGGAATAATCAATTCTATAATGATCAATTTGAGACTTACACCAATTACATGAACATTGTGGGATTCGATTCTAAGAATAAGAGGGTTTAGCCAACATGCCTCAATTGAGGTCCCTTACACTCTAAAATGTTTCGAGAATCTTAGCAACACCAATCTATTTTAGAAATATACAAACTGAACTAAAATTAGAGAAATGATCATGGTTCAAGCGCATTTGAGCATTTTATCAACCACCAAGTGTGCATTACGATTTTAAGGCCCCTTTAAGAAAGACTTCACCATCCCACACCCCATTCTTTACCATTTTTAGCTCACCATCCTCCCTGTACTCTTTCATTACACATGCGTGCAAGATATAAAAACTCCCCTACCCAAGAATTGTCTTGCTAATTACCAATTTGTTTATTAATTTACGAAATTAAGGACTAGGGTATAGATTCTTACCTTTTGGATGTAGACTTAGTGAATTTCTCCTTTCACTGATTTGAGCAAGAATTGATGGATAATTGATTAAAGATCACTCCCCCACCCTAAGCACTCTTTTCACACTAGACGTATCAGGTTTTCCAACAAAAATGGTCAACAATGCTTATATAACGATATTGCGTCGGGTCAAAAAAATAATAAAATAGAAGTCTGACACATGAGACCGCTTAATGCTTCTGTAGTCCGTAGAATGGCCGCATAATTGGCCCTCTGGAACTTACATTTTCCGCTTCAGTCTGCGGTAGCATAATGCACAGCAGAACAACCAACAAAAAAAATCTCAAGGTTGGATATGCGATTAGAGTGCGACCCGCGAAATGGTTTTGTGGTCGCATAATGGTCTACAAAAATGGCCCAAAAATACTGCCTCACTCTGCCTCCATTCTGCGGCGCGCAGAGTGATTATACGGCCGCCTAATGAGACGTAGAAATGCCTATTTCTACAAAACATTTTCCTTTAACTCTTTAGTGTACTGTTAAATCCAAAAAGTCCGAACTTCTACTATTATTAACCTCTACGCCCACTCCGGCATCACGGAACCTAGGATTTAGGAAAATAATTTTTACGAGGCCTTACAGTAGTGTCCCTACGAGTGGGACTGGTGGCTCAGTGAATGGTTGGATGGCTATATGATGAGTATGATGTGACTCCGAGATGTGTTCATATGGCTTGGATGTGATGAGATGAATTTTCTTGGGATGTAAAAATGACTATTTGGGTGCTTGATTTTTTCTCTTGATGTGAAGAATCTTTCATGTTGTTCATTTATGGGATGAAGTAAATTCTTATGTCTTGTTGATGAGTTTAGACTCGGGAAAATTTAGTGATTGCATAATGGTTGTGACCATGGTAGGACGTAGAGAGATACCAGTTTAAGGCTAAGCAGGTAGGTTGTCACATGCAGGGTAGTTTGCAGATGTGTGATTCTCATGATATTATGTGGAGAGTCTCTTTCTACTAGTAGGTTATTTGAGTTTTGATCGCTTGAGGAAGTTGGTTTGACTATCACGAGGATAAGTGTGATCTTTGTTGATGATTTGAGGTATTTTATGATTTGTGTTAGATGACATTGTGAAGGATTTAGTTGAATTACAGTGCATGATTAATGTAGTAATTGAGTAAGGATATTGTGGGTTATCAGATGTTGTATTCTATTTCTTTGATCCAAGTGGGGGAGTCTGTTATCGATGATCAGGTTGGATGGTTATGTGTGGTATTAGTTTTTGTTTGAGGCATATTTGAGGATCAATTATGATTGGCAGAGGTTGATTTTGAGGATGACTTGAGCAAGGAAAGTTCTGGATGTATGATGTAGTACACTTTATGGATATATTAAAATCTTGGAATGATTCGAGTTTGTTATTTGTGGTGGATGTAATGTGTTAAAAAAGGGATTCATTCGGTTGCTTAGAGATGTGGATTACTTATTTAGGTGCTTGGTGGCTAATGGAGCATAAATCATTCGACTCGTTTTGGTGGTGCATTTGATATTAGAGTAGGGTGGATGACTCTCTAGAAGGTTATAGTGAGTTTTAGAGTTATATGTGATATTTGAGGGGTTTCCCAAATTTTCTAATGGCTAAGATCTGAGATTTGCATTAGGTGGTGTCGGAACTCGCGATATTTCTTTAGTGTTTCAGATTGCATATTTTGGTATCATAAATGTTAGGGAAACAATTTTAGATTCACATAAGGTCTCTTCATTGTGGGTATCTTAGATGTGGTACTTTTGGGTGCTTAAGAAGGAATATAATGGTTTATAGGCTTCAGGGCGACATGGTTTCATGCTAGGATCTCTTGTGGTGAGCTTTAGTTATGGATCGGGGTGTACTGTCAAAGAGAAGTGTTAAGTGGAAGGCAATTCACAAGGAACTTAGAGGAATAGGACAACTTGCTAGTAAGTTGGATCAACATGGTAATGGATATGATCGGTTTTTTTGGTTCTTACGATGTGGTGAGGCTTTACCAGTGTTTTGGGGCAATACTCTTTGGTTGGTGACATGCATGACTTGGTTGAGTTAGAGGGAGTTAGTTCTGATGGCTTGGTCTTGCGCTAATGGGTTTCAAAGTGTTCTTGATAATTTCTACCATTGTTTGAGACATGCATCTTCTACTGGCATGAGGAGTATTTTGCGTGTTGTGATTTTCTCTTGGATGAGAGTCAAGTGGAAGGTTTCTGGATAATTGAGCATGTATTGTGCTAATGACTCGGAGTTGATAATGATATTCTCGTGCTTTTATAGGATGGTATGATAGAGACGGTGCATCGTGTGGGATTGTGATGTGCATGTACAAGTTTGTGGTTTAATATTTAAGGGAAGATCATGAGTTCTAGATAGCATGGACATATTCCGATGTTTAGAAGAATGATTGCATTATTTTGATATCACTTGAGAAAAGCGTGCATTTCAGAAAGGCGCACTATGTTTTGGCTTGTGGATGCTTGACTGGCATTATGGTAATCACCTGGTTGATCGACTGTTGATGTTATGATTTTTCTATGTGGCATGGAATAATTATGGAAGTATTTCTCTAGGAATGAAAGTGTTTGAGGGATGTGTTACTCACTTAAGTGGTCGAATTGGAATCGGATATGGTGATTCATATATTCTAGGGATTTGGACACTATGAGGGTTCTCAGAGGCAAATTGTTCCTTGATTGCAGATTGTGAAGGTATGGCCAAAGTTAGACAACTAATAGTATGTGTTATGGTCGGGTTATTGTGGACATTTGGATGGCCATTTACCTATTTGTGGATGACCGAGGTTGATTTGGCGGCCACTGGTAGGTCTAAGGAGGATGTGTATTCTACACTAGGTCGGACTTGTTTACTAAACACAACTATTGTTTAAAGATGTGTCATCGGTCAGAGTTGATCCTATTCATGTATGATATGTTCCATGTATTTTTATCCTATGCTGCAACGGGTTGTGAGACTGTTGACTATTTATACATGATGCGGTTCTGATTTTGGCCTTGTAGCGAAAATCGAGCGAGAATGATCTTAGGGTGTTCAATGGTTGATTGTGCCTTGGTTTTAGTCTTTCATGTCTGTAGTATATTGTGCTATCCATTTATTCGTGGTTATGGTCATGCACTTCGCGTGTTTATTGTTGAATTGAGGATGGTTATTGATTTTGAGCATTATGGCAGGAGGTATTTAATGTGGATCGGTGTTTGGATTGCGACATGCATCACAATGAAGTCATGTTGGGATATGATCATTTGTTTATTTCGTGTGTTTTGTTTCTCCTTAAGGTGAAGGGTTCATAGCTTTGTGCTTGTGGTGGTATCTGTTGAGCATGCAGAACGGTTCTCTCATCTAGTTCTCTTCCCATATTCTTTTGGGTACATTTGAGTTGTTGGTTATTTTATGTACAAATTGCATGGTATGTGACTATATATGGTATTTTTGTGGCGTGTCGTTCGAGCATCTTATATTGAGTGAGATGAGGTTATCAGACTTGGAATGAGTGCTATCTGATTGGATTAAGGTAGGTTGGGAGTATAATGTCATTAGTCAACATAGAGTTTGGAAAATGGTTCTTATCTGGCGAGAAAGCTCCATGACTTGTTCCTTTGATGAGTGGTTATGGGTATTTTCATGTTTCTTTCATCAATTGTAGTGTACGAAGGTTTAGAACAAGGTTTTATTTTATTTGAGGTACGTCTCCAGTACCGAGCTTGTTAATGAACAACTATCATGGTCTTAAGCTATTGCTATGAGTATCTTAGTTGTGCGGTATATCATGTGATTACATCTTTGGTTATGGTTATGGCTTGATTCGGCTTGTTCAGACTTATAGAATGTGTAGATGTGAGAATCGTGTCTGGTAATGGATTCCAGATATTGGAGATTCGATTCAAAGGTTTATGGGCTAAGGTTGAAGTAAGGATCTCCAGTTAGGTTGTGTTGTCAGTCTTATACATATTGGGGTGACGTGGGATCAACCATGGTTAGGTGTACATGTAGGTTACACAGTGATTATGATGGTTTTGGAACGACTCTTGGCACGTTCGAGGACGAACATATGTTATGGGGGAGAATGTAACGACTCGACCAGTCGTTTTCTACAATTGTAGTTCGTTAGGTGATTTGTGGTATTGAGTAGCTTCATATGGTGTATTATAGCTTGTGTGTATCATCAATTTTGGCTTTCGAGTGGTTCAGGATTAATTTGGAAGAATGATTTTCAATTTAGAATCTTTATGTTGAATGTTTGAAAGTTCATTAAGTTTGATTTGAGGTGCGATTCATGGTTTCGATGTTGCTATGAGTGATTTGAGGCCTCGAGTAGGTCCACGTTATTTTTTGGGATTTGATAGTATGTTTGGATGGAATCCCGGGGGACTCGGGTGAGTTTCCAGGGTGGATTCAGATCATTTCGAAGGATGATATCATTGTGGGATTCTACTAATTTCTAGTGTCTCAGTTGTTATTCGCGATCACGAAGTTGTAGCCGCGATCGCATAGGCTAAGTCTGGAGCTGGGTGATTTTCCTCTTCGTATTCGTGACTGAATGATCGCGTTCGTGTAGGTAGTGGGGGTTTGAGCATTATGTTTGAGCAAGTGGAATCATGTTCGCGTACTGTTGAGCTGGGAGCTGGAGGTTATGTCTTCGCGTTCGCGAGGGTCAAGGCTGTGTTCACGTAGTGTTGTCGTGTGTTGGAAGCACATTCACGTGGTCAGTGTTGCAAATGCGTAAGGCCTTTTTGTGGCAGTGTATTTTGTTCATCGCGAACACAATTATTCTTTCGTGTTCACAAGGGTATCCCTGTTCAGTGATTATAAAGTACTCTATTTCGAAGATTTTGATCATTTTAGCACATTTTATGTTATGGAGCTCGGATTCTGGAGGTTTAGGAGGGGATTTTCACTACATGGATTAGGGTAAGTATTTTTACTCATATTTAATTATATTACATGATTCCATCTTCGATTTTGGCATTTTGATTATGAATCTATAAGAGAAATTGGGGGGTTTTGTCTAAACTTTCCTAATGTGAATTATTAAGTTTTGAACATCGATCAAGAGTTAGAATTGAGTGAACTATTATGGTTGGACTCATGTTCGAATGGGTTGTCAGAATTTGTGAGTTTTGTTGGTTTCCAAGGTGTGGTCCTATGCTGACTTTTTAGTTGATTTTTAATATTTGATTAAAGAATGGACTTTTAACGCCTGGGTTTGTTTCCTAAGGCATTATTTGATATTTTTGAGTTTCTTTTGGCTAGTTTCGAGCCGCTCAGAGATTTATTCACGCGGGATGGCGTTTTTAGAGTGTTGTTTGGCTTGCTTGGAATTTTTTTGACGTTCTTGAGGTAAGTATCTTATCTAAACTCGATTGAGGCACTAGTTGCCTGAATTATTTGTGATAGCTATGTGTTGTGGGTGACGCACATGTGCAGTGCTGAGCCCATGTGCATGCACCAGGGTATTTATTCATGCTGGGGGTAGTATTGCGGCTTTGTTATACATTTAATTTATTGCTAAGCTTTGTGCTTTGATTTCTCATACTTATTCCCTTATTGTGATCTATTGGAGCCATGTTTGAGGTTACATAGAGGACAATTTCCTTATTGAGCTTTATATTTGCTATTTTTGTGATGAAATTTTCGATTAGAGCTATGATAGCACACCTTGCACATGCATGCACATCAGTATGTCACTTATACCAGTCCAGGAGCATGAAATCTAGTATTCATTTATCATATACTAGTATTATCGTATATTTGCTTCTGTGTGATATGATTCGAACTAGATGCCTATGACCACGCCGGGCGGATTGAGTTATTATGTATGTGCCCACGCCGGGCGAAATGTTTTGTTATACCTGTGACCACGCCGAGCATATTGTGCTGTTATGCCTGTGACCACGTCGGGCGGATTGTTTTGTTATGCCCGTGACCACGCCAGGCAAATTGTGATATATCTTGGGACCACGCTGGGCGGATCCGTTATATTGAGGTTGTGATCATGCTGGGTGGATTTTGATATTGAGTCTACGACAACACCGGGCTAATATCGTGCTGAATTGGTTGTGCATGCGTGTGGATATGGATCCATACCCATAGGGTCACCCTCTCATGTGCCTTCTTTATAATGTACATGCAGATTATGAGAAACCGACGAGTTTCTTGTTGATGAGAGCTCTGGGAGAGCTGGTTACTGGTTTGGTTTGATTATTGAGATTCATATGTGAGACTGAGAGCCGTGATGTGATTCCTGTTTGGATCGGGTTGCGTGCTGCAACGTATTGATATTGGATTATTTCATTTCTTTCTTATTTACAATATTGCTTTTTTTGTTCTGAACTATTTGCATATCTTCCCTATATGATGGATTGTTAACTGAGTAGAGTGCGTTAAGGATATTTTGTACTCCAAGATGATTTTATCTGAAATTTCATGATTCGTTCATATTATTGTTTTATACTTGTTGGAAATTATGAACTGCACAAGTGATTGGAGAGTATTAGTTATAATTCTTGCTTCTATTACCTCGCCGAGGTTAGTTACGATAGTTATTGAGTGCATGGGGTCATTTGTACTCATACTACACTTCTTCACCTTGTGTGCAGATCCTGGAGTTGATGTTGCTGCATATGGAGAGAGCTGGAATTGAAGATGTACTTGCTTTCCGGATATAGCTACCGCTTGTCCTTGGTTGTTTTAGATTTGTAATATCTTATGTACACTTCAAACAGATGTTGTATTTATTTCATACCAGCTTTGTAAATCTAATTCTTAGTGGCTCATGACTTGTACTACCAGTCATTGGGAAACTGTATAAAATCCAATTTTTTCACTTTTCAACTTTAATCATTATTAATGGATTGTGTTTGTTGTTATTTGGCTTACCTAGTGGGTTGAGTTAAGTTCCATCACGACTAGGTGGATTTTGGGTCGTGACACATATCTTCCTTGGGAATCAAAGAGTTTGGTTCATATTTGGATATGAAATTCTCGAGTCAAGTTTGCGGTTAGTACAATGAACCGTAAATTAGGTTTTTCGGATCACAGAATGGTCCACTGATTCACATAATGAACTTTCTCTTCTTTACCTCTTCTCGCGTAAATGATATGTGGTTCGTTGTTACGACCCAAATCCTACCATATAGGTAGTGTGGAACCTAATCTCTATGACTAGGTAAGCCAAGTAGTTAACACATTGAAGTACCTAAAACATGATATAATAAGAAGGAATTTAATATAATAGCATAAATAGCATTAACATAAGCCCAAAATATCAAAACACAATACAACATCCCAATAACTAGATAGTACATAGTCATGAGTTCTAACTAAATACATAAGGATACCTCAAGGATGAGACTCTAAGGGACTGCCACTGTCATGCAGATCTACCTTGAATCCTCGCGATCAATGCAAGCTCTCTCTCTCTTGGTTCATTGCCTACAACACCTGGATATGCATTAAATGTGTAGCAGTATAGTATGAGTACACCAAAATCGATACCCCGTAAGTATCAAGACTAACATCGGTGAAGTGGTGGCAAGGTTCAAGTAATATGATACTCACTAGTCAAATAGCCTGCACAATGTATCAATAACTGATAACAGAATATATGATAGAAAACAATATCAAAATATTTTTAAAACATGTGATAAAAACTCAACACAAGAAAATCTAATTTAACAATAGAACAACATATAGAAACACAAAGATATGACACCTTATGCCCATATTTTTGTCACAATAACATATCCACCCTTATCTCTCTGTACCCTGACACAATAGCATTACCCCCCCTTATTGCTCCGAAATATCAATATCCACCCTTATTACTCCATACACATGACACAATATCAATATCCACCCTTATCGCTCTGGAATGACATTACTCACCCTTATCGCTTCGGAATGTCAATATTCACCCTTATCGCTCCATAATTCGTGTAACGATCCGACAGGTTATTTTTATTTCTAGAATCATATTCCCCTATTTAAGACTTTTCGTATGCGCATTTCCTAATTTATGACTTGCGGGGACAGTTGGTTTGATTTTGGAAGGGTACGGGTTGAAATCGAACTACTTTGTTCCATAATAGTGGCCTAAGATGGACAAGTTTGACTTGGGTCAACACATTGAGAAAATGACCACGGAATAGGGATTTGAATGTTTCAATATGTTTGTATGGTGATTTTGGACTAAAGCATATGTTCGAATCGAGTTTTGGGGGGACTGGGAGCATTTCAACGCTTATTGTTAGAACTTGGCATTTTGAAGGTTCTTGCATTTTCTAAGTTTGACTTAGGGTGGACTTTGGTGTTATCGGATCCCGTTTGGCATTCTGAGCATGGATCAGGTTCTTTTTTTCATATCGAAATTATGTTGAAACTTGGTATCATTCCGAGTTGTATAAGTATAATTCGTCACGTTTGGAGTTAGTTGGAAAACGTTTGAAGTTTGAAAGTTAATTAGTTTGGTCTGAGGTGCGATTCTTTACTGCGTTGTTATTATGAGTTTCATACCTCGAGTATGTATGGATGATGTTTGTTGATACCCAATTTTTCCTCAAATTATTTCAAACTTGCATATAAGCTTTCAGAATCACTCTTTGCAGTAATCGATATTTTTCCATAATTTTTCGTATTTTTATCAAATCATTTTTCTTGTTATTTAACATGTTTATGCTCCATAATTATTCATAATTATGCATAAGTGATGTTATAAACAATTTCAAATTATTTTCTTACTCAATAGATTATTTATATCTTATGTTTAAACCTATTGGGATTCTATTATTTCACAAATAAGCCAATTTGGCATTATTTGACTATAATTACAATGACTTTGCAATTATAGCCTAATTGTACATTATATGCTATTTTAATTCAGTAATTAGTCATCTTATATTTTAAATACTAGTTAATTACATTAATTTCGCTTGTTTAGCCTTAATTTCATTTTATCTAATTATTTGCTATTTTTATTAATTATCTATCTATTTTTACCGGGTATTTAACAAATAGCCAATTTATTATTTAAGATTTAGCCTAAGTTATACCCAGCCCAAACCCATCTGTAACCCATAAACCACCCAGCCCAAAACCCATCAAATACCCAACCCAATCCCAAGCCAATCTGAGTCGTTGATCAGATCAGATCAACGGCCCAGATTTTAGTACCTAAAATATCTCTAACCTAACCCCCCCTTTTCCGTCTCATTTCCTTCGAGACGGTTCCTCTCTCATCTCTCTATCTCTCTACGACTCTCTAGAAGTCTCTTGACTTCATTTTCTCCGATGTTTTCCAGTCGCCTTCTCCGGTGGATTCTCACCGGAACCCTGATTCCCTATTATCTCCTGGACACTCGCTTGCCTCTCACCTATTCAGCGACCTCTTAAGCTCTTCAGACGAGGCTGGAGCGGTTCACTCACCTCCCTTTGGGTCTCTTGCCATTGCCGGCTTTCCCCGGCCGTTTGAGTAAGTGTTGCAGTCTCCCTAACCTAAATCGATGCCATCTCTAAGGTTTGCCATCTTTTTATGGGTTCCACGAAACCCTAGCCTTTTGTATTTATGGGTTTCTTTTAAGATCCGTTTTACAGTTTTACAATATTATGAAGTTTCTCTATGGTTTTCTCCGGAAAATCTAGTTTTTAACAATTTCAAAGCTAGGGTTTCTATACCGTGTTCTCAAAACAGTATTTCCTCTTGATTTTAGTCATCTATGCTATGTTTAAGCGAGTATCTCATGATTTCTCGTTGGTTGAACTGTTATTGCTGAAACCTTAGTGTTTCTAGGTTGATCCTTATTGTTTGACTATGTGTACTCGTGTGTTCTTTATGACTTTCGCTTGATTCATTATTATGACCTCTTCTTGTTGATTTCTATGAGTATATCTTCCTGTCCATTAGTGACTGCTATTTAAATGTTTGAAAAACTCTGACCTCTACTCTACTGGCTGTCTACTTGTTGATTTATATCGATCATGTTGTGTAAGAATCCCCAGGCTTGTGATGCCTTCCTTGAATAGGTAATTATGTATGTCCTTTGTAATTTTGTACCAATTTTTGAGTGCTTTCCTTACTCATGTGATACTTTCCTTAACTACATTGGATTCCCTGTAATTGTGATTGCATTCGAGATTCTTTTAGTTGATTTTCAAAGCTAATACCCTACTTTACGTTATAAATGTAATGTTATTTCAACTTTCCTTAATTATATACTATGTATTTGGATTTTTATGTATTATGTGATTTTCTTGTCTCTAATTAAACAAAATCAGTCTTATGAATTGATTTCCTTTCCTTATTCAACCCCGGCTGCACTGTTTGAACTTGACTCCTTAATTGAAGGAGTCCAGTATTTTAATTGATACTAATTGGTTGTTATTTCCATAATTATGCACCCTTTACCTATGTGAATACTCGTTTTTCAAACTATATATACCCTATCTTCTCTCTTTACACACACACACTCTCTAAACACACTCTTGACTGACACTTACACTGATCTCACACACAAAAAACACTGAGTACATTGCTCTGAACTTTCTGTGTTTTTCATACACATCTCTTCTTACTCTTTACATCTATTACTGACTACTCAGTCGGCTTAAAGCCAAGCCTGAGTAATCATTGTTGCTCTCTTGCATCTGCATACTATTGTCCTCTGCTGCTCTCTTATTCTGCATACTGCGGTTGCTGCTCTATCTCTTTGCCCTTTGCTATTCCTTACTATTCGACTGGTATGTCTCTAGGTTAGTTTTATAGTATCTCTATACAATATGCTCCAGTTCTTGTTTATTTACTCACTATTCCTTATGTGTTTTATCCTGTGGTTCTACTGTCTACTATGTAATTAGCTTAACCCCATCATATCTTTCCCTTTTGTTAAGTAAGAATATATATCCTGCTTCCATGTATTTCCCTGTAATTGTGTCTGCATACTACTATCCATCTCTTTCTCTTAGTCTGATATGCCTCATGTTCATTCTATGACTCTGGCATGCTCATTTGTTTATAGGTTAATGTTTCTTACCTTGACTTGACTATTGTTATATTCTTTCATTCATGTCTAATTCCCTAGGTTATGAACTTGCCTCTATTAACACTTGAATGCTATACAATCTTGCCTCTACTAATCTATGATGTTTTGTGACAATTGTGTGACAACTATATGACTACTATAAGATAACTTTGAGAACCTGAAACTTGGATCTAATGCTGCTAACAAAGTCATTTGTTCCCAACTCCTTGCCCCCTGTTGTGTGTGCTCTTTCATGAGTTCCCTGTACTGGTTGTGATTGTATTGCTCCTCTCTTTGATAAACTGTTTTTCTCACAAAATCCTTATTACTTTTTCTAAAATTATTTTCAAAGTACTGTTGTTTCAGACTACTCTTTTCAAACTCAAAAAAAAAATCCTCTTTTAAACTCCAAGCATTTCCCACTACTCTTAGACTTTAGGTTCAACCCCTTTCGTGTGAGCTTTGCCTTGGGTACCTTGAGTACCCATTGAACTTTGACACACAAGGCTGGCACTCTACACTGCACTTACTCATCCTTGGCTAGGGTACCTGGGTGTGAAGCACTGTCCAGGATCTTCTGAGGTCCTTAGAGACTATGACACACCTGGGTTGAGGATCATGGCATATGGCAAGTGGATCTGGTACTTGGGCCTACTGTTAGGCTCTCTATAGTATAGCTCCTTGATTTTCTTATTCAGTTGTGTAATTTATGCTATGCCGGTCTGTAATAATTATTTGTAAACTAACTCCGGGGCTGGATAGTGAAAAGGGTAGGATTATGCTTGTTTAGTATAAATCCGGGTAGAAAACATGTTTAGGATTTACTTCACCTATGTGCGCAATAGATATCCTGTTTAGGACATATTTTTCATGCATTAGTAAATCATGTTTTAGGTTTCTTTACTTCAACATCTCATCACACTCATGATCACTTATAAAATCATGTTAACTACCAATAATAGGCTGTTACAAATACTGTCCCGCTTAGAAATCCTGTTCTAGTTAAATAACTATAAGAAATGGTTGCCACAATGACACTTCCTCTGCATATACATAACGGTTGCATATAGAAATCCTGCTTTAGGTTCAATTATCAATATTTGCTTTAGATATCTTGTTATCTTAGGAATTTAGTCTCAACATGCCTATATTCAAGCACTGTACTAAGCATACCGCTAAGAACATTTAGAATTCACGAGAATAGGATCAACAACTTGAATCACGTTTCTATATGTTTTAATTAATAAGTAAAATATCGTTAAAATAATGATTTCTGATTTCTGCAAATGCTTGTGTATTCAGTAAAGCATGTTTAGGTCTGCCTACATTTTGCGTGCATTTTAGATACCATGCCTATAGGACTTGCATCCATCATACTCACATAATCACCTGTCCACTAGAGCTAAACCTAAGGAAGTGCATTATGTATGTCTATTAAAACAGTATCTAGAATCTTTCAGATGCCTAGGAAAACTCTAGGACCCCAATATAAATCAAAAACTCTTTGCACATCGCTTTTTAACTACAGTGGTCTAAAACTGGCCATATACTTCTTTTGCAACTCTTTAATCCTGCTGTCTTAATGTTGTATTCACACCTGAAACCCTGCCTTAAGTTCTGAAATGCAAGACTCCTTTATGTGCTTGAGTCGTGCTATTTACGTGTACAACCTGTGGAGGGATTTATGAGCCCATATTTGCTTTTGTATGCTTCCTCTATATGTAGTCCTAACTGTTATCGTATGTCGCTTAGAGTTTATCCTTTAAACCTAGGGGTCAGCCTAGTACTCACCTTGTAGGAATAGTAGTTCTAAACACCCTCCAGGACTGATAGGATGGGACGGGTAATAGCACGTAATAAGTATTCGTGACCAACACACGCGCTTTAAATAACCTTTACGGGGTGGGAAGGGTAGAATACGGATATGATGACCGGTGCGCTAATACCACGTGTAGCCCCTCTTCGAGGCGTGACATATTGGGTATTGCATTGATGTGATCCGTATTATTTTAAACCTAGGATAGTTTATTTTCAAATGTTATTCTAATGTTTTTCTCTAAACCTTTAAAGATTTTCAAACCTGTTTGAAATCCCCTCTTATATGAACCTTGCTTGCTACTTGTTCATCGTCCAAATTCACAAAATTTCTTGGCTGGGACCACAGTTGTGGATCTTGAGGGGTGCCTAACACCTTCCCCTTGGGATAATTTCAAGCTCTTACCCGATCTCTGGTAATGCAAACTAGCTTATGAGTTATCAACTCTACGTGACCTAACGCAGCATAAAAATCGTTAGGTGGCGACTCTTCCTTAAACCCTTTTCCTTTAACGAGTTGTCCAGAATGTCATAAACCCGATCTCTCTGTACCTAACCCGTGCGATAGAAAAAAGGGGCGCGACAACATGGCGACTCAGCTGGGGATTTTCCCTAAGCTTTTACCATTACAAGTTGCTTTGTGAATTTGGACCTTTAATTTTCATTTAAATGGTTACACCTTTTCCGTTTCCCCTTTTATGTTGTTAACTGTTTAATTTTTTTTTTGCAAGTATTCATTTCACCTTAACGAAACTGACATATCTTCATGTTTTCTTTGTAACCGCTTTCCATTATAACTGTTTTATTTACTTTCTTTACCGCTTTCCTCAACGTGAAAATACATGCCTATTTGTTCAAATGATATTTATTTGCATATCATGCTCCGCATTCATATTCCACTCGTTCCAAACAAAAATCCTATAACAACGCTTACAATGAGTGGTTGCGCTATTCCAATATTATCGCCCCCTAAATTCGAAAAGGCGTATTTGCGGTAAAACTAGTCGATCAACGGTGCAGTCGACAGTTCCGTGCCTTTCCCCCTTGAGTTTTCCGCTCAAGGGTACTAGTCTAAAACCCCAATAGAAACCTTACTCTATTGTATGTTGCATACATCATGGTCAAACCTAGCCAGGCTAACATGTTATCCGCACAATAGCCTTTAAGATAGCCTTGTCCAAAGTCCATTGGGTTTCCCTGGAACCCAAAAGGACGCCTTCACATTCTGTGCATTTATTGGGAGAACTTAAATGATCATGCTAATTATTGATGTTAAATAGTCGAGTCTGGTAGGGATAAGGGCCTAACCTGTTTACTTTGCAGAAATGAGGCACGAGGTCCCCAGATTCGGCATGGTCACCAACATCCACCCAAAACTTCTGAATTGGTGGGAAGACTTGCACTCAAGCGATAAAACATTAGTCAGAAAGCACCTGGGCAACCTGCCCTCTCTCTTGGACATTCAGCCTAATAGCATGGTGATAGAGGCTGCCACCTTATTCTGGGGCTGTGATCGGTCGGTTTTTCGATTTGGGAACAATGAGATGACACCGCTGCTAGAGGAGATAAGGGGTTTAGCTGGTTTGCCTTGGGAGTCTCAAGGGTTATTGATGCCTGAAAACCGAACAGGCCGGGGTTTTCTCAAGATTATGGGACTCAAGAAGAATCCAGACTTAGTCTGCTTGAAAGACTCGTACATCCCCTTTGACTACTTGTATGAGAGGTATGGCCGTAGTCAGTCTTACCGCACATATAAGGAAGAATTTGCCCTCACCTCTCTGGGGAACATTCACCACCGGGTATTCGTCTTCATATTCTACTTTTTGGGACTGATGGTCTTCCCGACAAAGAAAGGGAGAATCCACACCAGATTGGCTACGGTTACCAAGACTTTGATGGAAGGGATCGACGGGCACGATTTCAGCATCGTACCCATGATCATTGCCGACATATACCGAGCCTTGGAGAACTGTCAACGAGGAGCGAAATATTTTGAGGGTTGCAACCTGCTACTCCAGCTCTGGCTCACCGAGCATATGCAAAGGGGTGACTACTGTCAAGACATACATAGGAGAGTTTGGGATGATCATATTGCTTTCCATCATCCAAAGTGTATGAACTACATCCCCGACATGTTTGCACAGCCGGAGAATGCCAATGGATGGGTCGAGTTATTGGAAAATCTGACCGAGGATCAGATCCAATGGATTTTCGAGTGGTTCCCGACCGACGAATTCATCATCCGGACTAGAGACACTCCATTCCTAATATTGATTGGGCTTAGAGGGACATACCCTTACGTCCCGATTCGAGTCATGAGGCAGGCAGGGAGGAAACAAGTCATCCCAAGGGTCGAGAAAATGATTCATCTCAGGGCAGACTTCCAAAATGATGACAACCCTCACAAGTGTCAAGCTCAGCAATTGTGGCACCGCAGGATCCGGTTGGAGAAGGATACTATCAAGCCCGACAGGTATCACGCTGGTTGCTCTCCTTATTATCTGGGATGGTTGGAAGATAACTGGGGAGGAAGTATTGATCCAGGGTTCGCTTGAGGACATAGGGTCATAGATGAGAAAGACGAGGCAACAACTAGACTCAACCAGCTACGCAAGAGGCTCCGTGACTGTGAGGAAGATCATCATAAAATCCACATAGCCAACAAAAAGTTGATTGAGGAATGGAAGGACATGGCCATCACTTCCACCCAGAGGCTAGCACACTTGGAGCGAGGCATAGTTTACCTGGAGGAGAAGTTCCTTAGGAGGATCGAGACTTGTCAAAAGAGCGAGAGAGCTGAAATGGGAATTCTAGCTAGGACCTACTTGCTGCTGGGACTCCGTGAGATGGGAATGTTGATCAAGGCAAGCAGAGATGCCGAGTCTGGGGAAGGCCCTTCTAGGACCAAATAGATAGGATTTGTCTTTACTTTGCTTTTGATGTAATAAAGCCACTGGACATTAGTGACATTTTATATTTTCGCATTCTTAGAGTTAAGTTGGATTTGTCTATTTTATTATCAATAAAATGAGGCATTTAGTATTTTAAGTTCTCCAAATTAATTTGTCGCTAGGCCTACCTCGAGCACAAAGAGGTTCCCTAACTTATGATGCGTTTTACATTTTTGCATTACGTTTTTAAATTACCGCAATATTCTTCATAATCCTCACTGACTTCCTTACCTTTTGTTTTTCTTTATTTATTATTCCCCTCCCCAAAAGGTAGTTCGTGCACTCTGGCATCAATAGCTTATTGCACAAGATCAAAGGGCCTTTCTCCTACTCCTCAATCCTCCTAAAGGGAAAAACAAGGGCAAAACTAAGATGGCAGATACAAGCGGTACCAGAAAAAAGCTGATGGTTGAGATCACTGATGGTTGAGGTATTCAGGTTCTGCACGAGGGTATGTCTCCTCTAGAGAAGAAGCTGCTAAAGTTCCAAGAGGAACTTGATCAAGTCAAGAACTTAGCCCACTTATCATTCTCCCTCAACGTCCCGGACAAATGCTCTGAACCCCACTTTACTACAAAACATCCCCAAACAACCAAATCATCCAAAAGATCCAGTTCCACCAGCACAACGCAACACATGTCACCACAACACTCCGCCTCTCCAGGATCAGACAAGAGACCACTTCTAGGCTTACGATAATCCCATTTATGTGGAAACCATAGCTCATTCAACACCGCATACCCATGAGTCCGACGAGAAGGATAGGCTCATCAGGAATCTGGCCGAGGAACTCAAGAAATTGACCAAACGAGTTCAGGGCGCCGAAGAGGTTAAAGGGATTGAGGGGTTGAACTATGAGGATCTTTGCATACAGCCCGATGTCGAACTGACCCAGGGGTACAAACCTCCTAAGTTCAAGATGTTCGATGGTACTGGTGACCCAAGAGTCCATCTGAGGACTTACTGTGACAAATTGGTCGGCGTGGGAAAAGATGAAAGAATCCGCATGAAACTCTTCACGAGGAGCTTGAAAGGAGATGCACTATCCTGGTACATCAGCCAGGATCCAAAGAAATGGACCAATTGGGTAAGAATGGCTACGGACTTCATGGATAGATTCAGGTTCAACACGGAGAATGCACCGGATATATTCTACATCTAGAACTTAAAGAAGAAACCAACAGAGACCTTTCGCGAGTATGCTACTCGTTGGAGGTCATAAGCCGCCAAGGTCAGACCGGCCTTGGAAGAGGAACAAATTAAGAAATTCTTTGTACGAGCTCAGGATCCTCAGTACTATGAGCGGCTGATGATGGTCGAGGGGCACAAGTTTTCTGATATCATCAAGTTGGGAGAGCGAATCAAGGAAGGTATCAAAAACGGTATGGTTACTAATTTTGAAGCTATACAGGCTACCAATAAAGCTCTGCAATCCGGTGGTGTGTCCAAGAAAAGGGATGTAGGAGCCGTGATGGTGGCACAACAAGCCAAGTCCCCTCCCAAATACCAAGTATACCACGCATCTTCCTTCACGTCCAACCAGCTCCAAGCTACCAAGCACCCTCACTTCAATACCAAACACCCTTACCCACCTACCAAGCTCCACCACCCACATATCAACCTACCTCGTCCAGATACTCCTGACCAACTCCCATTTATAATGCCTACAATTCCCAACCTTCTCACTACCAATCACCACCTAATCGCCAAAACTTCCCAAGACCTCGCCCAAACTTCAACCGTCGTCCACCAAAACAGTATACTGCCATAGATGAACCCATTGACCAATTATACAAAAAGCTCAAAGCTGCCGGTTATGTCACACCCATTCCCGCTGTCGCCACTGAGAACCCTTCTCAGTGGGTCAACCCAAACAAAACCTGTGCTTACCACTCCGACATGAAGGGACACACCACCGAGGAATGTCGTTCCTTGAAGGACAAGATACATACCCTCATAGATAACAAGATCATTGTAGCCAAGGACCCTTCTCCTAATGTTCGCAATAATCTGTTGCCTGACCATAAGGGTGGTGTCCACATGATTGAGGTTGATGATGACTGGAATCCCGAGGGATCGATTGGGCTGATTGTATAGGGTGATCTGAAGAAGCCTGCCATTACTATTAATCCGATTGTGGTCCAGATGCAGCCATCTGAGGAAGCTGAGGTAAACATGTCCATTCTACTTGAGTTTGAATCGAGACCACCTGCAAAGGAAAAGGCCCCAGTGCCGATTGAAGTTGAGTTTGTACGACCGCTCGAAGTTGCAGTCTAGCCATCTATAACATATACTCTGGCAGGAATAAGAATGACTACACCTATTCCAGTGGCAATGTCAGCAACGACACCCTTTTACTCAGACGCCATTCCTTGGGACTATACCGCTAAAGCAAGGAAGAAAGGTCAAGTCAGAAGAAGCCATCGCTGCACAGGGTGACGAGAACTGGCAGAGTTTATACCCCTGAACATTTGGCCAAGTCTAGCAAGCAGGCCAACAACCGTCCCCCCATCATTTAAACAGGTTCAGACAATTAGTGGAGAAAGATACAAGCCAAGGAATACTCAATCCTCGACCAGTTGAACAAAACACCAGCTCAGATATCCATCCTCTCCCTATTACAGAACTCTGAAACACACAGGAGTGCTTTGCTAAGGGTGCTGAGTGAAGCGTACGTGCCCGACAATATCACCATTGGGGAAATGGCCAACATGGTAGGCCAGGTACTGGAAAGTCACAAGATCACTTTCCATGAAGATGAGTTGCTGCCCGAAGGATTAGGACATAATAGAGCACTGCATATCACTGTGCAATGTGAGGATCATTTCATCACAAGGATCCTAGTTTGGGGGTTCCAGCCTCAACATCTGTCCGCTGGTCACGCTCAAGAAAATGGGCAAGAGTCTACATGAGATAAAGGAAGGAGAGATCAACGTAAAAACCTTCGATGGTTCGCAGAGGTCCACCATGGGAGAAATCACTTTGTGCTTACAAATGGGACCAACTTGGTTCGATGTAGATTTCCAAGTGATAGATGTGTCTGCATCCTACAACTTACTACTGGGACGACCTTGGATCCACGCTGCGGGGGCCGTGGAATCAACCTTACACCAAGCTGTGAAGTTTGAATGGAATCACCAAGAGGTAATCATTTATGGCGACGGTAGCAACCATATCTACGGTCGCCAGAGGTTTTCGGTCATCGATGGAAGGAGGAAGATGGGTGGAGAAATCTACCACAACGTTGAACGTGTTAACGCCATTAACAAGGACAAGTGGTGGGTAAGTAAGACCGAAAGCATATTGAACTAGCAAGGGTACGAGCCAGGTAAAGTAAGAATCTCCAAGGAATAACAAAGCCAATAACACTCAAGAAGCACGGTACCACTTTTGGTATGGGGTACGAGTACACTTGGAGGGAATTCAAGAACTGGTCGCCACCATGGCGCGGCCCCTACTATCCATTGGAGCAGCCAATACCCCATATAAAGCAGACTTTCTAGCCAGCTGACATCACATATGGTACAGACGAGGAGGAAGCGCTAGCGGCAATGAGGGATCTATTTCTAGATGATGAGGATATGGACTGCTGTGTCATTCTCGAGGAGGAGGGGGAGGAAGGCCCTTCTATACAAGTCATGAGAAAGGGATCATATCTCAACAATTGGTCTATCAGGACAACCAAAGCCCGTCGAGCCTCGGGGTAGCAAGGCTAACGAAACAAGCATTATTTACAGTTTACTTATTTAAATAATTTTCTTCCTTTTCGCATTCTTAATTTCTGCAAGAAATAGCTCCCATGTTCAAACAATTATTTAATTTATCAAAGCATTTCCAGTTTCTTTATAAATCTTATATTTACTTGCTACTGTTTTCCTCCATATTACTTTATTTTACACAGCATTACTATTACTTATCTTGATGAACCGACGACTGTGACCTGCAACGAGGCAACACAACAAATGGATTGCGAGTCAGACGAGGATGATATACCTGAGGATATTGTTAAGGAAGTCGAGAACTTTGAGAATAGACCTAAGTCTAATTTGGATGAGATTGAGGTCGTCAACCTGGGAAACGCAAAGACCGTCAAAGAAACACGCATAAGCATTCATCGCCATCAGAAAAGGAGGAATATACATAATTCTTAAGGGAAAATGAGGACATATTCTCCTGGTCATATAATGATATGACTGGCCTCAGTACATCTATTGTGGCCCACAAGCTGCCAACCTATCCAACATGCCCACCAGTGAAGCAAAATCTCAGGAAGTTCAAACCAGACATAAGCTTGAAAATCAAAGAAGAGGTCACCAAGCAGATCAACGCTGGGGTTCTCCGGGTGGTCGAATATCCTACATGGTTAGCCAAAATTGTGCATGTACCAAATAAATATGGGAAGGTCAGAGTCTACGTCGACTACCGGGATCTCAATCGGGCCAGTACGAAAGAGGACTTCCCCCTGCCAAACATACACATCTTAATTGACAACTGTGCCAAGAACGAGTTGCAGTCCTTTGTATATTGTTTTGCTGGTTACCATCAAATTTGGATGGACGAGGAAGGTGCTGAGAAAACGGCCTTCATTACGCCGTGGGGAATGTATTGCTACAAGATGATTCCATTCGGTCTGAAGAATGCAGGGGCCACTTACAGGAGAGCCATGACTACTATATTCCATGATATGATTCACAAGGAGATCGAGGTATATGTGGACGATGTCGTCATCAAATAAAATAAAGCTACTGATCACATGAAAGATTTGAGAAAGTTCTTCAACAGGTTAAGGAAATAAAATCTGAAACTTAACTCCGCAAAGTGTGCGTTCGGGGTTCCTGCTGGTAAGCTGCTAGGATTCATTGTCAGTCGTCGAGGAATAGAGCTAGATCCATCAAAGGTCAAAGACATCCATGAATTTCCGCCACCAAGGAACAAGAAGGATGTTATGAGCTTTCTGGGAAGGCTCAATTATATCAGCCGGTTCATAGCCCAGTCCACTGTCATTTGTGAACCGATTTTCAAGATGCTAAGAAAGGATGCTGCCACCAAATGGACTGAGGATTGTCAAAAAGCCTTCGACAGAATCAAAGAGTACCTCTCAACACCACCAATCTTGGTACCTCCAGAGCCGGGTAGACCTCTATTACTCTACCTTGCTGTGCTAGATGGAGCTTTCGATTGCGTTCTCGGGCAACATGACGAAACAGGGAGGAAAAAGAAAGCAATCTACTACCTCAGTAAGAAGTTTACTCCATATGAGGCCCGATATTCTCTACTAGAACGCACCTGTTGTGCTTTGACTTGGGTCGCACAGAAGCTGAGGCATTATTTCTGTTCTTACACAACGTACCTTATATCGAGTCGCCTTCTTTGGTGTTTTCCAGTCGCCTGGCCACCCGCTTGCCTCTCACCTATTCACCGACCTTTTAAGCTCTTCAGACGAGGCTGGAGCGGTTCACTCACCTCCCTTTGGGTCTCTTGCCATTGCCGGCTTTCCCCGGCCGTTTGAGTAAGTGTTGCAGTCTCCCTAACCTAAATCGATGCCATCTCTAAGGTTTGCCATCTTTTTATGGGTTCCACGAAACCCTAGCCTTTTGTATTTATGGGTTTCTTTTAAGATCCGTTTTACAGTTTTATAATATTATGAAGTTTCTCTATGGTTTTCTCCGGAAAATCTAGTTTTTAACAATTTCAAAGCTAGGGTTTCTATACCGTGTTCTCAAAACAGTATTTCCTCTTGATTTTAGTCATCTATGCTATGTTTAAGCGAGTATCTCATGATTTCTCGTTATTTGAACTGTTATTGCTGAAACCCTAGTGTTCTAGGTTGATCCTTATTGTTTGACTATGTGTACTCGTGTGTTCTTTATGACTTTCGCTTGATTCATTATTATGACCTCTTCTTGTTTATTTCTATGAGTATATCTTCGTGTCCATCAATGACTACTATTTAAATGTTTGAAAAACTCTGATCTCTACTCTATTGGCTGTCTACTTGTCGATTTATATCGATCCTGTTGTGTAAGAATCCACAGGCCTGTGATGCCTTCCTTGAATAGGTAATTCATTATGTCCTTTGTAATTTTGTACCAATTTTTAAGTGCTTTTCTTACTCATGTGATACTTTCCTTAACTACATTGGATTATCTGTAATTGTGATTGCATTCGAGATTCTTTCAGTTGATTTTCAAAGCTAATACCCTACTTTACTTTATAAATGTTATGTTATTTCAATTTTCCTTAATTATATACTATGTATTTGGATTTATTTATGTATTATGTGATTTTCTTGTCTCTAATTAAACAAAATCAGTCTTATGAACTGATTTCCTTTTCTTATTCAACCCTGGCTGCACCGTTTGAACTTGACTCCTTAATTGAAGGAGTCCTGTATTTTAATTGATACTAATTGGTTGTTATTTCCATAATTATGCACCCTTTACCAATGTGACTACTCATTTTTCAAACTATATATACCGTGTCTTCTCTCTTTACACACACTCTCTAAACACACTCTTGACTAACACTTACACTGATCTCACACACAAAAAACACTAAGTACATTGGTCTGAACTTTCTATGTTCTTCATACACATCTCTTCTTGCTCTTTACATCTATTACTGACTACTCAGTCGGCTTAACGCCAAGCCTGAGTAATCACTATTTCTCTCTTGCATCTGCATACTATTGTCCTCTACTGCTCTCTTATTCTACATACTGCAGTTGCTGATCTATCTCTTTGCATTTTTCTATTCCTTACTTTTTGACAGGTATCTCTCTAAGTTAGTTTTATAGTATCTCTATACAATATGCTCCAGTTCTTGTTTATTTATCACTATTCCTGTGTTTTATCCTGTGGTTCTACTGTCTACCATGTAATTAACTTAACCCTATCATATCTTTCCCTTTCGCCAAGTATGAATATATATCCTGCTTCCATGTGTTTCCCTGTATTTGTGTCTGCATACTACTATCCATCTCTTTCTCTTAGTCTGATATGCCTCATGTTCATTCTGTGACTCTAGCATGCTCATTTGTTTAAATGTTAATATTTCTTACCTTGACTTGACTATTGTTATATTCTTTCATTCATGTCTAATTCCATAGGTTCTGAACTTGCCTCTATTAACACTTGAATGCTATACAATCTTGCCTCTGCTAATCTATGATGTTTTGTGACAATTGTGTGACAACTATATGACTACTATGTGATAATTATGAGAACCTGTAACTTGGATCTAATGCTCCTAACAATGTCACTTGTCCCCAACTCCTTGCCCCCTGTTGTGTGTGCTCTTTCATGAGTTCCCTGTACTGGTTGTGATTGTGTTGCTCCTCTCTTTGATAAACTGTTTTCCTCACAAAATCCTTTATTACTTTTTCTAAAATTATTTTCAAAGTACTGTTGTTTTAGACTACTCTTTTCAAACTAAAAAATCTCTTTTAAACTCCAAGCACTTCCCACTACTCTTAGACTTTAGGTTCAGCCCCCTTCGTGTGAGCATTGCCTTGGGTACCCATTGAACTTTGACACACAAGGCTGGCACTCTACACTGCACTTACTCATCCTTGGCTAGGGTACCTGGGTGTGAAGCACTGTCCAGGATCTTCTGAGGTACTTAGAGACTATGACACACCTGGGTTGAGGATCATGGCATATGGCAAGTGGATCTGGTACTTGGGCCTACTGTTAGGCTCTCTATAGTATAGCTCCTTGATTTTCTTATTCAGTTGTGTAATTTATGCTATGCCGGTCTGTAATAATTATTTGTAAACTAACTCTTGGGCTAGATAGTGAAAAGGGTGGGATTATGCATGTTTAATATAAATCCGGGTAGAAAACATGTTTAGTATTTACTTTACCTATGTGCGCAATAGAAATCCTGTTTAGGACATGTTTGTCATGCATTAGTAAATCATGTTTTAGGTTTATTTACTTCAGCATCTCATCACACTCATGATCACTTAGCAAATCATGTTAACTACCAGTAATAGGTTGTTACAATGACACTGCCTCTGCATATACATAACGGTTGCATATAGAAATCGTGTTTTAGGTTCAATTATCAATATTTGCATTAGATATCCTGTTATCTTAGGAATTTACTCTCAGCATGCCTATATTCAAGCACTGTACTAAGCATATCGCTAAGAACATTTAGAATTCACGAGAATAGGATCAACAACTTGAATCACGTTTCTATATGTTTTGGTTAATAAGTAAAATATCGTTAAAATAATGATTTCTGATTTCTGCAAATGTTTGTGTATTCTGTAAAGCATGTTTAGGTCTGCCTACATTTTGTGTGCATTTTAGATACCATGCCTATAGGAGTTGCATCCATCATACTCACATAATAACCTGTTCACTAGAGCTAAACCTAAGGAAGTGCATTTTGTATGTCTATAAAAACAGTATCTAGAACATTTCAGACGCCTAGGCAAACTCTAGGACCCCAATATAAATCAGAAACTCTTTGCACATCGCTTGTTAACTACAGTGGTCTAAAACTGGCCATATACTTCTTCTGCAACTCTTTAATCCTGCCGTCTTAATGTTGTATTCACACCTGAAACCCTGCCTTAAGTTCTGAAACACAAGACTCCTTTATGTGCTTGAGTCGTGCTATTTACGTGTACAACCTGTGGAGGGATTTATGAGCCCATATTTGCTTTTGTATTCTTCCTCTATATGTAGTCCTAACTGTTATTTTATGTCGCTTAGAGTTTATCCTTTAAACCTAGGGGTCAACCTAGTACTCGCCTTGTAGGAATAGTAGTTCTAAACACCCTCCAAGACTGATAGGATGGGACGGGTAATAGCACGCAATAAGCATTTGTGACCAACACACGCGCTTTAAATAACCTTTACGGGGTGGGAAGGGTAGAATACGGATATGATGACCGGTGCGCTAATACCACGTGCAGCCCCTCTTCGAGGCGTGACATACCGGGTATTGCATTGATGTGATCCGTATTACTTTAAACCTAGGACATTTTCTTTTCAAATGTTATTCTAATGTTTTTCTCTAAGCCTTTAAAGATTTTCACACCTGTTTGAAATCCCCTCTTATATGAACCTTGCTTGTTACTTGTTCATCGTCCAAATTCACAAAATTTATTGGCTGGGACCCACAGTTGTGGATCTTGAGGGGTGCCTAACACCTTCCCCTTGGGATAATTTCAAGCTCTTACCCTATCTCTGGTAATGCAAAGTAGTTTATGAGTTATCAACTCTATGTGCCCTAACGCAGCATAACAATGGTTAGGTGGCGACTCTTCCTTAAACCCTTTTCCTTTAAGGAGTTGTCCAGAATGTCATAAACCCGATCTCTCCGTACCTAACCCGTGCGATAGAAAAAGGGGGCGCAACAATGTTTATGGACTGGTTGATATAATTTGACGGGGTCCCAGATAGCTTGGGTGTGTTTCGTACCACCAGGAGCATTGTTGAAATTGGTAGATATTTTTTGGTACTGGTGTGCTTTGCTATCGCGTAGGGTGTTCTGCGATAGAAAAGAAGGATTTTGAAGGGGGCAATGGTTTTCTCTTCGCGAACGCGATGAAGGCCCTGAGAAAGTGATGGAGGACCTGGCTCCTCTTCGCGAACGCGGAGGTTCCATCATGAACGCGAAGAAGGAAGAGGAAAGATGATCTAGCAGGCGTTGGCCTTCGCGAATTAGCAGTAGGGACCGTGAACACGGAGGGTTGAGTGTAGTGTACATCGCGAACGCGATCAAGGATTTGTGGACAGGGAAACTTGGCCTTCACGATAGCGAGGCCTCTTCTGTGATCGGGATGAAGAACGCATGGGCAGAATGTATGTTTTAATATGGGACTTAGGCTCATTTCACCATATTTTCTCTTGGCTTGCGCGATTTGGGAGCTCTTTCTAGGAACATTTTTATCAAGTGTTTTTAGGTAAGTGATTTCTACCTTTGTGAGTTAAATACATTGATTAGGTGTAGATTTTAACTTGGAAACTAGTAGAATTTTGGGATTTTGTTGATAAACCTAGGATTTGGTTAAAAAAATGGGATTTGACCATGAACTTGGTTATTGAATTGGGTATAAATTATATATTTGAGTTCGTGATGCCATGGGTAATTTTTTATTTGAATATTTCGGGAATTCAGGCACGTAGGCATGGGGTTGACTTTTGTTGACTTTTCGAGTTGGGTTGGGATTTGACTATAATAACTGAATTATGAGATTTTGAGCATATATTAGTTCGTTTGTACGCCCTTTTGACTATTTTTAGTTTCTCGACATCGATATTAGTTGATTAGTAAGGTGAGGGAGTCGAGTACTGGACTTGGAAGCAAGGTAAGTTTTTTGCCTAATCTTGTACGATGGAATTATCCCAGTAGGCATCTTATTTGTTGTGTGCTACATGTTATGGGTGCTACGTCCATACGAGGTGACAAATTTCTATGCGTAAGTTAGATTTATGTTTATGTCCGGGTAGATTTAGACCTACACCATACCTTAAGTGTACTACAACTTGCTTGTTTGATTACTTGAATTCATAACAGAGATTGAGACTAGAATTTATATGTTGACGGAGTATATTTTCTTTGATTCTTTGCAGGATGTTTGATGGTCACTAATAGTTATGTTTTCTCTTGCATTCATTTCCTCGTGTTATGCTTAAGTGAGCGGTAGTTTCTCTTTTCCTATGGGATCGAGCTGTTTGCCTCGCCACTGTTATAGTATTATGAAGTACCATAATGGGATTGACTCGTTCGCCTTGGCAGTATTATGAGATGCATTTTAGCATCGGGCCATACGACCTCGATATTATTGTTAGGGGATTGGTTCGTTCGCCTCGGCAGACTCGTGCTTAACATTTGATAGGGAGTCAACGTACAAATGAGTTTTTGTGACTTGAGATATGATATTGCATTTGATATTGGTTGTCCTTGTTTCCTTCGAGGTAATTTATTATTTTTGATGATTTCATAATTATTCTTGTTTTCAAATCTTATTATTTTCAATTATCCATTTCGTTACTACTTGTTGTGTTTCATACCTGTCTATGTAACGACCCAGTCGGTTGTTCTGTAGAATTAGCCCCGTCATTTCTGTTTCTGCCTTGTCATGCATTGCTTAGTCTGTTTATGATGCATTGGGGTCGGTTGGTTCGAGTTCGGAGCGGTCGTGGTGAGAATTTAGACACTCAGTCTCTTAAATTGGCTTAATAGTTGAAAAAGTCAATTGGGAGTTGACTTATTGGGAATGTAGATTTTATGGCTCAGATAGCTTCGTTAGGTGATTTGGGATGGATCGGCTCTCACCTACACTACTATAAAGTAGCGAGATGAGGGTCGGAGCAGATTTTACCCAAAGGATTGGGATCGAATCCACAGGGAGTTATGATTGCAGGAGTTGAGTTTCTAGGTAATCTAGTAGTGGTTCATGCTCTTAATTGCACTTTTCATACTTGTTGGTTTGACAATTATACTATGGTTTATACTAATAGTAATTGCTAATTAACTAACGAATGTCTTTTTGGTTATTTTCTTAATTGATAAAAGGCACTAGGGTTATGACTTTCTCCTAGGCGAATATTTAACGGGATCTAATACCTAAGGCAGAGATGTTAACAAAGGGAATATGGCATAACCAATGCATGAAATTTGCCACTCTATACCTCTCGGTAGTTTGAGTGGCTTTGCCCTAATTGCCTCTCTCGAGGTCAATTGGTTGTCAAAATTATGCATGCAATATTGGTTCAAGTAGGGTTTTACTATCTCTAAGATTAACCCGTTAATTGAGACTATCAATCTCTTGATTTCGTCCCAATTCCTTGTTGGGCTGATTTTCTAGACTCAAGTCCTCATTCTCAAGAAGAACCCAAGTCAATTGAACACCAATTAGTGTTTGCAACCACCGATTTTAACATGAAAACCACAAATCAGCCCAAATACCAAACACCCATAAACATCTAAGCCTTAATTTAAAGGACCCATTAAACACCCACACTAGGGTTGAGCCACAACCCTAGCTAATGGGTTTAGCTACTCATAATAACTGAAGAAATCAGAGAAATAGATGAAGCAAAACCCATATAATTGATTTATAAACTAAAATTGAAAAATTCAATGTTGAAATCCTTCTAAAAGTACTAAAAATATGAATAAAAGTCGTTCATGAGCTCCCCACTATATCTCAGTACAAAGCTTCACCTAAAAATAAGAAAAACAACTATTTATACTCAACTGAAAATTTCGGAAAAAATTTCCCCTGCGGGGTCACCGCGAACCGCACAAAATGGACCGCGGCCGCGGTGAGGCTTCTTAGCTTTACAAAACTGGGCTCTGAGCTTGGCCACTGGGGGCCGTATAAACTGAACTGCGGCCGTGGTGGATTCAACACGGACCGCGAAGAAAGGACTGCGGTCCGCGGAGGTCTTCTAGCCTTCAAGGTTTGGGGTCTCAGATTCTCTTGACCCCGGACTGCGTAGATTGGACCGCGGTCCGCGTTGATTTTCCCTTCAAAATAGCTTTCTGAATCTCACCACCGCGGACCGCATAAACTGGACCGCGGTCCGCGATGACTTTTGCCTTGGAAACATCTTCTCTGAATCTTTCCACCGCGGACTGCATAAAATGGATTGTGGTCCGCGTTGGATTGGCCTTGGGAAGCACTCTCTGAATCTCTTCAGTGCGGACCGCATAAAGTGGACCGCGGTCTTCACTTGTCAATATAACTCTGCATGTGCTTGATCTTGGTACTTGTGCAGGTTTCACTCCTTTTTGAGCAGGTCTTTGACTGTATGTCATCCTTTTTGACTAAACCCTGCAACAAGCACAACAAGTAAGCCTTTGAGACTATTTTGGCATACAATTTTATCCAAAACATAAGTACAAAAGAGTGTAAAATAAGGTAAAATCCCTAGTTATCAACTCCCCCAAACTTAAGATTTTGCTTGTCCTCAAGAAAACTAAATAAGCCCCATCCTTTTTTTGAATAAGTCCAAAACAATTCAGCTGCCCTAAGGTAACCTCGTCTAGAATCAATTGGGACTAACAATTTCCCTCAATGCAAATGAATCATTAACAACTTTTGACCTTTAAAAACCATGGATTTCAGTGCGATACAAGAGCATCAAGTGTTGACTCAACTCATCAACGAAACTCTTACTACTACTTTTGTCATTGTGGAACCCAAACTCATACTCCTCAACTCTCCCTAAGCAAACCTCACTTTAAGATTGTAACACTCAGAATGAGGATAATGGGAGTTCACTCATCTCTCTCAAGGAAAAGACTCAAATCCGGCTCAAAGTACCATAGGCTTGACCCTTATGTGAGTCGCCACTAGTGTAAGCTTCATTCAACTCAAGATCATATAGCACTTTTGTGGACACATGATGAAGGCTTTTGGTTTAAGGGAGGAAATATTTGGTAAAGGTGAGTTCTATCTTCCCTTAAGCACTTTATTTGTTCTTGAGTCATTTAGCTCTTTCTGAGGGGTTAGAGAGACACACTGTCACTCCTTCTTGTTCAATTCAATCATTTTTCTCCTTTCTAAACATTCCACAACTTTAATTTCTTTCTAATCATTGATTCCCTTTTATTTCTTCTAACTTGTTCATTCTTTTTGGCTTTTTGATTTTTATTTTCTTTCTTTTTCATTGCCTTTCCTTTTCTTCCTTTTTGTACCTTCTTTTTCACTTTGTTGCATTCCTCGTCCCTCCCCCAAACTTATGTTTTTTCCTTGTGCTAAGGGAAGAAGGGGTGCTTAGAGAGGGTTAAAATTGGTAAAGGCTTGTGTCATGGTTTCTTGAAAGAAAAAGGTCTAAGGCTCAAAAGGGCTGACTAGGGAAATTGTCATTGGTAGGCTATGGAAATGTTCAAGTCACTTTTCGGATCAAGGAGACCCTATAATCACATCTCAAGTCAAACTACACTTAGGATTTTTCCTAGACAAACATTCAGGGCAAGTTCTAGACTAATGGCACGGGACTTGGACTTGCAATTCAAACTCTCACCACTCAAGCTATAGGATTGCTAAAGAAACAGAGTCGGGGCCCCACAACGACCTTAGCTATGATTTGAGCAACACAATGGTCCCGAAAAACCACTTGATGATTATCGGCCAACACAAGAGTCTCAAGATCACAACTTTCACCATCCTAAACACAATGATTTTTTTTTTGACCATAGGATCAAAGGCAAATGTGTTAGGCCCAAGTGAAGCTTTGCTTGAGGTACCATTCCTTACCAACTACTATTTCCACAAAAGCAACAAGAAAAACAGACTCAAACCCTTAAGAAAGTTTTCACACCATCCATCCTCGGGAAGAGCCACCCGGTTCACACAAATTCTACCTTTGGAAAGAATCGTGGCATTAAGAAAACCAAAGGCTTATTGCATGCAAAAAATTCAAAACAAGAAGCTACAAAAATAAAATAAGAAGTTATAAAAAGGAAAAATGCATAAAATAAAATGCGTAAAGTAGAATGAATATATACAAGAGGGGAATTAATTGAATATACATAAGGGGGAATGAATATATACATTAGAAAGTAACTTTATATACAGACCAAAAAGTACAAAAATACGAAAAGTACTAGAATAGTAAAGTTATGTACATACCAATAAAAATAGTATCTAATTTATATAGTCATCCAAATCCAACCAAAATAGGGCTACCCCCTCAAATGAAAGCTAGCATTGTCCTCAATGCTAACTAGCAAAATTAGAGAGTAAAGAGAAACCCCCTATAGGCCCTCCGTCTGCATAGGATCCTCAGTGTGGGTCTCGGGGTCTCTGGACTGCATGGGAACCTGTGACTAATCCCCAGAACCCTGTGTCTCCATCGGGACCTGGACCTGGACCTCCTCTATAACCTGGGCCTATACTGGCAGCTGTGGTTGACTCAATGTATCTCCATGTGGGTCTGCCAACTCTATCACAATGCCCTCTGTATGGGGAAGCACTCTCCTCCTCTTTGATGGCCTCTCAATCTCTGGCTCTAGCTCAGGCTGGGCAGCAGGGTCCTGCAGTAGCAGGTTTAATGGCAGGTGATCCTCCTTCAGCTTATCTACCTCTTTCCTTAGCTTCTTCACTGACTCCTTGGAGGTACGAGTTTTCCTCAGCTTCTTGGTCTCCTTTGCAAGATCTGTCAGTTCCTTCCCATGAGAACCAACAACGTCCAAAATCAACTTCTGGTTATCAAGGATTTTCTTCTGGTTGTCCAGAAGTTCCTTTATAGCGTCCTCCATGGACTGTGGGACCTATGGTGGGGGAGGTGCAGCTTGGGCTGCCACCGTCATGGAAAGGATAGACAACTTAGAAGTAGCTGCCTGCATCTAGTTGTTGATACTGGATAGGGTCTGGCTCAGACGGTGGGCAGTCATAGGGTATGCCCGCGATGAAGGAATGCCTGGGGCTGCTGAAGTGTACGGGCCAGCAATGTCTGGGGTGGCTAAGGCAGGGTGAGAAGATGCCACTACAACCACTGGTTGTTCAGACTGGCCAGTGGAAGCAGTGGCTTTTCCTTTAAAATCTTTTCTTTTAGGGTTGTCATCACCTTGAAGGCTGTACCAGGAGAACAGAGCCATTGGCTTCAATTTTACATCAAACTTCCTCATTTCTACTTTCTGATCTTCAAGGTACATGGTCAAGAAATTAGGGTAGGGATAGGCTCTATCACATTCATTCACCACCCAGTTGATAACCCTTGACATCACATTCCCGGCATTGATCGGGATCCCTGCAATGATAGAAGCAATCAACACAGCCCGCCTGAGAGGAAGAGAATTTTCATGGAAGGTAGGGTCGATCCTGCTACACACGAACGTCTCCCATTCTTTGGCCTCAAAATTTAATGTCCTCCTTAGAATTACTTTCCCTGCTTGCAACTAGTCTGGGGTTTCACCTGGTATTGCCAAGTGCTCCGCCAGCCATGAACGAGCCTCATCCCCCACTCTCAATTTATCCAAGTACTCCGACTCATCCTTATCATCGATCTCTAGGTAGTTCTTTATTGCCTCCCCATCAAAAGGTATAGTCAGATTGCGCACTTTAGTCGCCTTGGAGTCCTTTTTCAGATAAGCCAAATTAGTGTAGAACTTCTTGACGAGGTGCTCATTTGCCTCCGACAGCTGGCAAGTGAAATAGTACCAGCCTTTCCTCTCCTTGAACTGTCTCTTCATATTGGGTTTATCCGGCAAAAGGTCCCTTGTGATGAATTTACGCTCTAGGATCAATTTCCTCTCAGGACACCATTCCCGAAATTTATGAAATGCCGGTTCACTCACAAATCGATCTTGCCATGCTTCCAATTTTCTTATTCTTTCAACCCCCTCTACTCAGGGTTCACCCCCTGTCTGGGTCTCATCCCCGACCTCTTATTCTTCGGAGTGCTCACCTGATAGAGATGCTGTAGGTGAGGTGGAGTATTCATGATCACTCCCTACAAATGAGCCTTCAGACGACTCAGAGTGTGCTGCTGCTTGGGCATGAGGGGAGTCAGAAGTTTTATTTGTCAGTCTGAATCTTTCCGGGAAGTCGTGGAAAAACTCTGGTACCGACTCTGACTCAGATCACTCTCCGGAGGGTGCATATTCACTTCCCGATTGGGAAGCAGCTCTATCCATGGCCTGGATTGTTTTTCTAGTTTCTTTTATTTCTTTCCGGACTTGGGGAGTTAGTCTGATCATTCCCTTGCCTCTACCCCGAGAGGATTCACCCTTTCCGCTTGGTTTACGACCACCACCACTTGATTGGACCATATTCTTCAAGTGCAATTCATTTAGAGAATGTTAGTATCCAAACAGTGTATTTATTCATGAAGAAAAACAGTTGCAGATCAGTGGATATGTGTTGCAGAAATAGTTGACCGCGGACCGCACAAAAAGGACTGCGGTCCGCGTTGAGGTGGGGTTCAGACTACCCATCTCTCTGAAGTTGTCACCGCGGACCGCATAAAAACGACCGCGGTCCGCACTTAGGCACAACAGACCACATGAAAACGACCGTGGTCCACACTAGGTGGGGTTCAAAATACCCACCCCTCTGAAATTGGACTCCGCGGACCACATAAAAAAGACACAGTGGTCCGCGGTAATTAGTTGAGACTTGAGTCATTTAAAGCACCACGGTCCGCGTAAAAGCAACGCGGACCGCACTAATTCCCAAACTAGGGTTCCAATTTTTACTTTTAATTCAAGTTTAAATGCATATGTTGTTGAAACCCTATGTCTTTAATTAGTGTAATTAACTACAATGGGTCTAAATTAAGCATTATGAACAAACCCTACACATGGTTAATGGATTAGAGGAGAAAAAAGGAAAAAAGAAGAAGAAAATCTACTAGGTAAACAAGAAAATAATAAAATTAAGAAGTTATGAAAGCAAAATTACACTTACTAGATGTGGGATGAAGATGGGATGAATGAAATGAACACTTAAAATTAGCAAGAGTGATGCACAGCTAGAATTTTTCTGTAGAGAGTCAAAGAGCGTAAAGTGTAAAATGAAGCCCTGAGACCCTATTTATAAAGCTGGGCCTGGAATCCACATTACTCACCCCACCGCGGACCGCATAAAATGACCACGGTCCGCGATCCTTTAAAGATCTGGGCAACTGGGCAATTGGCCACTGCGGTCCGTGTAAAATCAAACGCGGCCGTAGTGGTCCATCGCGGTCCGCGTAAAATGGTATCGCGGCCGTGGTGGCAACTTCAGAAACTTGTTTTTCTGGTGAGCCAGCTCCGCGGACCACACAAAATTGACTGCGGTCCGCACTGCAACTTCAGAGAGCTTGTTTTTTCACAACTTAACCTTGTGCCCTGCATAAAAATAATCCTACAACATCCCATAACCAGTTAGTCCAATAAATGAGTCCTATACTACCAAGAAAATCAAAGAGAAACAAAAATAAAGACACATGGGTTGCCTCCCAAGAAGCGCCTGATTTAACGTCGCGGCATGAATCATGTTACCATGTTCAATTGAGCTTCATCAAAGCCACCACGTGGCTATATTGAAATATCCCAAGGTAGTGCTTGCACCGGTGCCCATGCACTCAAAAAATCTCCCCATTTTTGTTCTTGAGATCGAGAGCACCAAAGGGAGTAACCAATACAACTTCAAACGGTCCACTCCAATTTGACTTGAGTTTTCCCGGAAAGAGACGGAGTCTAGAATTGAAAAGGAGCACCAAGTCTCCCACCTTGAATTCCCGTGCTTTGGTATACTTATCATGAAGGTACTTCATTTTGTCTTTGTACAAGGAGGAGCTAGTGTAAGCATGAAATCTGAACTCATCTAGCTCATTCAAGTGATCAACTCTGAGATTAGCAGCTGTGTCCCAATCCAAATTCAACTTTTTCAAAGCCCAAAGTGCCTTGTGCTCCAACTCCACCGGAAGATGAAAAGCCTTGCCATACACCAACCGGTAAGGTGACATACCGATTGGGGTCTTGAAAGCGGTACGGTAGGCCCAAAGAGCATCATCAAGCTTCCGAGACCAATCAGTCCGGTTAGCATTCACAGTATTGGCTAATATATTTTTGATCTCACGATTGGAAACTTCCACCTGTCCACTTGCTTCAAGATGATACGGAGTAGACACTTTGTGATTGACCCCGTACTTAGATAGCAAATAATCAAAGGCCCTATTGTGAAAGTGAGACCCCCCGTCACTGATGATGGCACGGGGTGTCCCAAATCTTGTGAAAATATGTTTCTTCAGAAAACCAACCACACTCCGGGCCTTATTATTGGGCAAAGCCACGACTTTAACCCATTTTGAAACGTAGTCCACAACCATGAGTATGTAAGTGTTTCCACAAGAACTCACAAATGGCCCCATGAAGTCAATACCCCATACATCAAAGATATCCACTTTTAGGATTGTAGTAAGAGGCATCTCATCTCTCTTGGATATGCCACCCATTCGTTGGCATTCATCATATCATCTTTGTATAAGGTAGGCCAAAAGAAACAACAGATTAGCACTTTTGAAGCGGTCCTTGCCCCTCCATAATGACCACCATAAGGTGAGGAGTGGCAAGACTTACGATCCTTGTTCCTCTTCGGGCACACATCGCCGGATTACACCATCATTGCAAATCTTGAATAAGTATGGTTCATCCCAATAAAAATCCATGCTATCCCTCCTAAGCTTATTCCTTTGGTTGGAAGAGAGCTCACAAGGAACAACACCGGTGACAATATAATTGGCAATATCCCCGAACCATGGCATTTCTTTCATTGACACAAAAAGAAGTTGTTCATCAGAGAAACTATCATCAATTTCAAGCCCATCACTAGGTCAACCTTGCTCCTCCAAGCGGGAAAGATGGTCGGCCACTTGGTTTTCACTCCTTTTTCTATCAATAATCTCCAAGTCAAACTCTTGAAGCAATAACACCCACCGCATGAGTCTTGCTTTGGAATCCTTTTTGGTCAGGAGATACCGGAGTGCCGCATGGTCAGTGTAAACTTTGACCTTGGGAACCATAAGATAAGGACGAAACTTCTCCATCGCAAAGACTATTGCCAATAGCTCCTTCTTGGTGACAGTGTATTTCATTTGGGCCGAGTTCATTGTTTTGCTAGCATAATAGATGGGATTAAAGATTTTGTACACCATTTGTCCCAAAACCGCCCCCACAACCACATCACTAGAGTCACACATGAGCTCAAAAGGAGAGCTCCAATCGGGTACGTTGATAGTTGGTGTGGAAGTGAGCTTTTTCTTCAATAGCTCAAATGCCGTCATGAAATTGTCATCAAAGTTGAACTTGGCATCTTTCTGTAGCAATTTGCAAAGAGGATTTACCACCTTAGAGAAGTCCTTAATGAAACGCCGATAGAACCCGTCGTGCCCAAGGAAGCTCTGGACCCCCTTAACCGAAGTTGGAGGTGGCAATTTAGAAATCCCTTCAATCTTCGCCTTGTCCACTTCAATTACATTCCTCGAGATTTTTTGGCCCAACACTATCCCTTCTTCCACCATAAAATGACATTTTTCCCAGTTCAATACTAGGTTGGTCTCTTCACACCGAGCGAGGACTTTGTCAAGATTGCTCAAACATTCATCAAAAGAATCCCCAACTACACTGAGGTCATCCATAAACACATCGAGGAATTCTTCGACCATATCAATAAAAGATCGCCATCATGCACCGCTGAAAAGTGGCGGGTGCATTGCAAAGACCAAAAGGCATTCGGGAGAAGGAAAATGTACCATAAGGACATGTGAAAGTGGTATTCTCTTGATCCTCCGGGGCAATCAAGATTTGATTATAGCCTGAATACCCATTTAGGAAGCAGTAGAAAGCCCGATCCGCAAGCCTATATAAAATTTGATCCAAGAAGGGTAAGGGGAAATGGTCCTTGCGAGTCATTTTGTTTAACTTGCAGTAATCCATACACACTCGCCATCCCGTGACCGTTCTTGTTGGAATGAGTTCATTTTTGTCATTTTAGACCACTGTCATGCCACCCTTTTTGGGAACACACTGGACTGGAGAAGTCCAAGCACTGTCCGAGATTGTGTAGACAACCCTTGCATCAAGCCACTTCATGATTTCCTTTTTCACCACTTCTTGCATTACTTCATTGAGCCTCCGTTGGTGTTCTACAGAAGGCTTTTACCTATCCTAAAGAATGATTTTGTGCATGCAAAATGCGGGGCTTATTCCCCGAATGTCAGCAAGAGTCCATCCTATGGCTTTCTTCCTCCTCCTTAGCACTTTCAAAGCGGAGTCTACCTGTAATTGGGTTAGGCAAGAGGAAATTATAACAGGCAAAGTACGAGAGGGACCAAGATAGTCATACCTGAAGTGTGGTTGAAGTGGGTTCAACTCAAATGTAGGTGGCTCTTCGATTGAAGGCTTTGTCGGAGGAGTTTTCCGATTCTCCAAGTCCAATAATAGTTTTCGGGGACCATAGGAATAAGAACCCATGCCTTGAAGGGCATTGGTACTTTCAAGTAAGCCATCCACCACGATGTTATCATGGTTCAATAAAGCTGCCTCCACTGGATCCTCAACATTAATCATAGATCTTGCATCATCAATAATGACCTCGGTGACAAGGTCCATGAAAGAGCATACTTCTGTGTTGTTGGGCTGCTTCATTGATTTACACACATGGGACACAACCTTTTCATTGCCCACGCGGAAAGTGAGCTCACCGGCCTCCACATCAACTAAGGCCTTCCCTGTTGCAAGGAAGGGCCTTCCCAAGATGATGGGGACCTCATAATCCACTTCGCAATCCAATATGACAAAATCCGCGAGAAAAATAAACTCATCAACCCGCACCAATACATCATCAATGATTCTTAGGGGCCTCTTCATAGTTCTATCCGCCATTTGAAGACGCATAGAGGTAGACCTAGGTTGCCCAATCTCCAATGTTTTAAAGAATGAGTATGGCATCAAGTTTATACTAGCTCCAAGGTCACACAAAGCTTTAGCAAAATCCGCACTCCCGATTGTGCAAGGAATGGTAAAAGCTCATGGGTTGTCAAGTTTGGGTGCCATTGAATGCACTATGAAACTCACTTGGTGAGTCATTTGAATGGTTTCGCACTCCATAGACCGCTTCTTTGTGACTAAGTCCTTCATGAACTTAGCATACCCGGGCATTTGCTCTAAAGCTTCAACCAACGGGACATTGATGGAAAGACTTTTCATCATCTCGATGAATTTCTTGAATTGATTGACTTGCCTTTGCTTCGCCAA